>JAQZBX010034854.1:8405-24924 GCA_029593785.1 Cabassous unicinctus | reverse complement strand
TCATGGTGCATAATTTGTTTTATGTGTTGTTGAATATGATTAGTAAGTATTTTGTTGATGATTTTAGTATCTAGGTTCATTAGAGAGATTGGTCTGTAAGTTTTGCTTGTGGCATCTTCATTTGGCTTTGGTATTAGGGTAATGTTGGCATCATAGAATGAGTTAGGCAACAGTCCTACTTCTTCTATTTTTTGGAAGAGTTTAAGCAGGATTGGTGTTAGTTATTTCCAGAATGTTTGGTAGAATTCACTTGTGAATACATCTGGCCCTGGGCTCTTCTTACTGTGAGATTTTTGATGACTAATCCTATCTCTTTACTTGTAATTGGTCTGTTGAGTTCATCAATTTCTTCTTTCTTCAGTGTAGGTTGCTTTTGAGTTTCTAGGAATTTGTCTATTTTCTCTAAATTATCCTTCTTGTACACATATAATTTTTCAAAGTATCCTCTTATGATACTCTTTATTTCTGTGGGGTCAGTGGTGATATTCCTTCCTCATTTCTTATTTTGCATATTTGCATGTTCTCTCTTTCTCTTTGTTAGTCTAGCTAGGGGTTTGTCAATTTTATTGATCTTCCTGAAGAACCAGCTTTTTGTTTCATTTTTTTCTTGTGCTTTCTTATTTTCTATTTAATTTATTTCTGCTCTAATCTTTATTTCCTTATTTCTACTTCCTTTCAGGTTGGTTTGTTTTTCTTTTCCTAATTCCTCCAGGTGTGCAGTGAGGTATTTGATTTTAGCTCATTTTTCTTTTTTGATATTTGCATTTATGGCTATGAATTTCCCTCTCAGTACAGTTTTGTTGCATCCCATAGGGTTTGATATGTTGTGTTTTCATTTTCATTCATTTCAAGGTAGTTATTTCTTTTGTGATTTCCTCCTTGACCCACTGTTCGTCGAAGAGTGTTTTGTTTAACTTCCATATCTTTGTGCCTAATCTATTTCTCTGGCCCTTACTGATTTCCAGCTTCTTTCCATTGTGGTCAGAGAAGTTACTTCATATAATCTCAATCTTTCTGAATTAATTCAGATGATTTTTGTGGCCAAGCATGTGGACTATCTTGGAGTATGATTCATGTGCACTCGAGAAGAATGTATATCCCACTGTATTTGTAGTGTTCTGTATATGGCTATTAGCTCCAGATCTTCTAATGTATTATTCAAAGTCTTTGTTTCTTTATTGATTCCCTGTAGAGATGTTCTGTGTAATGGTGATAATGGTGTATTAAAGTCCCCCACTATAATTGTAGAGGCATATATTTCTCCACATAGTTTTTCCAGTGTTTTCCTCATGTATTCTGAGGTGCCCCAGTTAGGTGCATAAATGTTTATGACTGTTATTTCTTCTTGAAAGATTACCACTTTTATTAATACATAGTGTCCATCTTAGTCTCTTACAATAGTTTTGCATTCAATGTCTATTTTGTCTGATATTATTATAGCTACTTTCACCCTTTTTGGTCATTGTTTGCTTATAAGATTTTTTACCAGCAATTCACTTTCAGTCTCCTTGAATCCCTGGGTCTAAGGTGGGTTTCTTGTATACAACATATAGATGGATCATATTTCCTTATCCATTCTGCCAATCTGTGTCTCTTGACTGGTGAGTTTATTCCATTAACATTGTGTGTTATTACTCTCAAGGAATTACTTACATTTGCCATATTTTCTTTGGGTTTATATATGTCATATGTTGTTCTTATTTTTCTTTTTGTTTTTCAGTTGTTCTTACACTCTCCTCCAACTCTCTCTCTCCTCTTTTTCCTTTCAATCTGCACAACTCCCTTTAATATTTCTTGAAAGACAGGTTTCTTATTGGCATAGTCTCTTAATTTCTGTTTATCTGTGCTTATTTTGAACTCTCCATCATTTTTGAATGCCAGCTTTGCTGGATAGAAAATTCTTGGCTGGAAGTTTTTTTCTTTTAGTACCTTAACTCTGTCATACCTCTGCCTTCTTGCCTCCATGGTTTCAGATGAGAAACCAGCACTTAATCTTATTGAAATTTCCTTGTATGTAATGGTTCTCTTTTCTCTTGCTGCTTTCAGTATTTTCTCTGTGTCTTGAGCATTGGACAGTTTGACAAGTATATATCTTGGAGTAAGCCTGTTGGGATTTTATACTGATTATTGTGCTTCTGGGACATGTATCTCCATCTCCTTCAATAGGGTTGGGAAGTTTTCAGCCATTATTTCCTCCAACACTCTTTCTGTCCCCTTTCCCTTCTCTTCTCCCTCTGAGATGACTACAACGCATATGTTTCTGCATTTTGTGTTATTTAAATCCCTAAATCCCTGCTGGATTTTTTCCATCTTTTTATCTATCTGTTCTACTATCTGTTTGATTTCAGATGTACTGTCTTACACATTGCTAATTGTTTCCTCTGCCTGTTCAAATCTGCTATTATGTGCTTCCAGTGTCTTTTTGATTTCTACAATTGTGCCACTCATCACCATCATATCCGTTATCTTTTTATGTATGTTTACAATTTCTTCAGTATGTTCTCCCAGTTTCTTCTTAATATCCTTAATCTCTTCCTTCACTTCATTAAGTTGGTCAATGATATTTGTTTGGACAGCTTTGATTAGTTGTTCAATGTGCTGCACCCCTTACTGGTTTTTAGTTTTTCATTGGACTGGGCCATGTCTGTTTCTTAGTATGTCTTGATATTTTTGTTTCTGTCTGGTCACCCTTTTATCTTGATGGTTTTATTCGGTTGAGTAGCTTCTCTCTTTACTCTAGGGTTTTATTTAGTTGCTGTTTTTGTGTGTGTGTTAAGTTTTCTCTTTGACACTTTGTTCTTCTTATTCTATTCCTTTGCTGTTGTCTATGTTCCCTTGAAGGAAAAAATTAGGGCCAGAGAAAGTGAAAGAGGTTAGAAAAGTCGAAGGATAATAGTAATAATAATAGTAAAAGGCAAGAATGATGAGGAGAGAGGGAAAGAGAAAAGAAAAGACAAAAAGAAAGAAAACAGGATAGATGAGATAGAAAAACCAGAAAAATTGAGGACTAAACAAAGAGAGGTGGAATGTAAGAACAACAATAGAAAGTGGAAGATAGAAAGATGAAGGAGGAAAAAGAGGTAGTGTTGGTAGACAAAATTGGTATACACAGAAAAGTGGAAATCAAGGGAGAGGAAACACAGCAACCACAAATCAAGCCAGCAGCACTTTTAGGAATTTATCTCTTTGTCAAGCTCCCTCCAGATTGATGCCATGAAGCCTCCTACTCTGTGGGTTCCCTAAACAGCTCACTCGGGCAGGATCTTGCTCCCCTCAGGCATTTTTTTTTGTGTGTGAGAGAGATCTGTTTTTGTTCCTTTGAAAGAAAAAAATAGGACCAGAGAAAAGGAAAGACATAAGAAGACACAAAGAATAATAGTAATAATAATAGTAAAAGGTAGGAGATCAACCATACAAGACCTAGGACATTGAAAAATTAACATGAGCAAGAAGCACAGAGGAATAAGATTAGGAAAGTGGAATAGAAACAATGAAATCAGAAACAGATTAGAGAAAATTATATAGAATGAATTAAAAGGCTGGAATGGTGAGAAGAGGGGAAAAGTAAGGAGAAAAGAGAGAAAAAAAGTAAAAAAGAGAAAGTAAACAGAGAAAAAAGGAGAGCGGTAGAAACACAAACAAGAAAAATTGGAGATAAATAAAAGAGGTGGAATGAAAGAACAATAACAGAAAACAAAGATATTATTATGAAGGAGTGAAAAGAAATAGCGCAAGTAGAGTAATTCAGTAACCAAAAGGGGAAAAATAAATAAATAAATAAATAAACCAAGCAGAGAAAAAAAGGAAGGGGAAACAAAACAACAGTGACTTATTTTTTAAAAAGGAGACAGAAGAAAAAAGACAGAAAGAAAAAAAAGACAAAAAATGGAAAAACAGCTTTCTCCCTTAGACCCCTAAGGATCTACTCAGGCTGCTGGTGTTCTTCACTCATTCACCCTGTAGCCTGCCCTCTGCAGATTTTTTGTTTTTGTTTAAAGATTTATTTTATTTATTTATTTTTGCCCCCCGCCCCTTGTTGTTTGCAGTTGCTGTCTGCTCTGTGTCCATTTGCTGTGTGCTCTCTGTGTCCGCTCATCTTCTCTTTACGAGGCATCGAACCTGGGAACTCAGATGTGGAAGAGAGGCACTCAATCATCTGGGCCACCTCAGCTCCCTCCTCTGCAGGTTTTGAACTTGGTTTTAGTGAGTAAACTAAGGGGAAAAAAAGAATAGGAGCTTTTTTTTTTTTTTAAATAAGGGATCCAAGAAAAGCTAATGTAAAGAAAATGTCTATATGTTCCCTGTCATAAAATCTTAGCTCCATACCTGATAACCTGGTGGATTGCTTTTCAAGGAAGAGCCAGGAACCAAACTGGGGACCTCATATATGCTAGGCAAGAATTTTTCCACTGAGCTACTCTGCCTCCTTGGATTTATTATCCTTTCAGAATTCTATCCACCCGTTTTTCCTCGGGCGGGTTAGATCCCCTACAGTCAGCTGGAGTGGTGCTGATTGCTGCCTGTCCCTGCCTCCTCTCTGATGTAATTCCTTTCTTTTTTTTTTTAATTTATTTTTTTATTTGTAAAATGATATATAATACATATGCACATATGTGCATTTTTTTGCATAAATGTTATTTGTTATATATATATATATACATTTTATAAAGGTGCCTTTCTTAACCTATGTGGCTGGGTGTGGCTGCCAGCCTGAGGAGGTCCCTCTCCCCTCTATTGTCCAGTCGGGTTCCCTTCCGATATTCATGGGGGGCACATCTGGCTAAATTCACGGCGAAGAAATCACTCTCCACCCTCCCAGACCCCTTTACCTTGCAGGGAATCTGTTGACACACTCTCATTTGGAGCAGGGGGCCAGGGACTTCACCTAGTCTGTCCACCCTGATGGCTGGCTATGTGTGCTGCCTCCAGCCACCAAAGTACAAATGCCATGATTATTTCTGGCTTCCCTATCTGTCCAGTACCCTCCTAGATGATTCAGAGCACCTTCCCATGGAGGTAGATGTCTGCTGTACTCTTTTAGCTACAATTCGCCAGGTGTTTTAACCTCACTTAATATCTCCAAGGTGGGGGAAGGGAGCCCATCCTGGCAGCCAGGAGGTTTAATAACTCACGATTACTTGTTTTGGCTTCTTTGTGTCTCTGACCCTCACTCTTCTGGGAGCTGGTAAGCAGTGTCCTGGTTTGCTGTGCCCTAAAGCAGGACCCCAAGGTAGCTTCTGGCTTTTTCTTTATTGTTTTAGTGAGAGCTAAGCCTTATCTGCCTAACCCGTCGGCCATGTTTCCACAATACTCCCTTACTCCATTTGAAATCTCTCAGCCATCATAACTCTAATTTGTTTTATTTCTTTTAGCAATAGAATCCAGACTCTTACAAGGGCAATTATAATACATTCACAATTTTGGTTGGACCAGTAGAATCCCCCTCAAGCTGACTCAGGTAGACATTAAAGTATATCTTCTGCATTTGGTCAAAGTGGTATCCAAGGAATGAAGCTTAAATTATTCCTGACTTTCTTCTCCAAATGAACATGCAAGAGGAGACTTTCTTTCATCAAACCATGTGGGCAGCCATCATTGAATATTTAAAATTCAGCAGTAGATGCCTATGTTTTCTCTGGTTGTATTCTCTAGTCCTTATTTCAATGCATTCTCCACCTAAAAGGCTCTCTTGGAAATAGAAGTCTCATCATGTCACTGTTCTGCTTTCACTTAGTTGATGGGTTCCCACTGGCCTTAGAACAGGGACCATAGGACTTACAATGGCCTCCAGACCCTGAAAACCTTTCTCTACTCTCTGCAGTACAGTCCATTCCAAAAGCATTCTGCTCTTATGTTCTAGGAACTTGTCTCAGGGATTTTGTACATATTCCCATTAAACTAATTCATATTTTAAGCAAATTTTCTAAGACTTTGCCCATTCAGGTCCTTAAGTTTCAGTTAACATAACTGATCTTTTGAATAGGTTTTTCCCATTTTGACAAATTAAGTCCTTTGGTAATATGTTAACATAGTCTTTTTTTTTTTTTTTTTTTTAAGATTTATTTATTTTATTTATTTATCCCCCGCTTGCTGCTTGTGCTGCTGTGTCCATTCGCTGCGTGTCTTCTCTGTGTCTGCTTATCTCCCCCTTGCTGTGAGGTCTTGCCGCATCAGCCCACAGCGCCGCGCCAGCTGGCCTGGCCTCACAAGAAGGCTCCGGGAAGCGAACCCGGGGCCTCTCATATGGTAAACGGGGGCTCTATCCATTGCGCCACACCCGCTTCCTGCCGTGAGGTTGCTGCATCAGCCCACCGCACCGCTCAGGCCGGTGTGCCCTCACAAGGAGGCCTCGGGACGCGAACCCGGGCCTACCCATATGGTAAACGGGGGCTCTATCCACTGAGCCACACCTGCTTCCCTTAACATAGTCTTTTTACTTTAAATTATGTTTTCTAAACTCAACTTGAACTCCACAAGACAAACAATTGACTGTTTTATTTGCCAAATAAATCCCACACAATGGCACCAGCCTGCTCAAAGTGATCACTTTATCAAACATGTTGTAGAAGAGCCAGAATAGAGAGACTAATGGTAACACAAAAATTTAAGTGTTATATAAGAGTAACATAAAAATATAATACATGATTACCCAAAAGACCTGGTGTTTAAAAAATATACACTATGACTGTTTTCCCCTCCTGGAATAATGCATTTTTAAGAGTAAATAAATAAGGCAAGATATGTTTCTAGGATTTTGCCCATGTCATCTAAGTTATCTAATCTATTCATGTACAATTGTTGATAGTATTCTATAGTATTCTCTTTTAACCTTTTTTTCCCCTCCAGGGTTAGTTGTAATGAAACCACTTTTATTCCTGATTGTAGTAAATTGAGTCTTTTTCATAATCTGTCTAGCTCTAGGTTTTTCAATTTTGTTGTTCTTTTCAAAGAACCAACATATAGTTTATTGTTTCTATTGTTTTTCTTCTCTATTGCACTGTTCTCCATTCTATTATTTATTTTTTCCTTCTGCTAGATTTGAGTTAGTTTTCTTTTTTATTGTATTTTTTAGTTCCTTACGATGTAAAATTAAGTTATATATTATGGATTAAAAAGGGTTCTTTTTTAATGTAGATGTGTGTGGCTATAAATTTCTCTGTAAGCAATGTTTTCATCTCATACTATAAGTTTTGCTATATTGTATATTCATTTGTTTATTTCAAAGTGTTTTCCAATTTCCCTTGTGATTTTATGTGACCCATTGGTTGTTTACAAGTATGCTATTTAATTTCCACATATCTGTGAATTTTCCAGTTCTTTCTGTTATTTGATCCATTTTGGTCAAAGAAGATACTTATGATTTCAGTGTTTTACAAATATTGTGGGGTTACATATGTTCTCACCTGGAGCACAGTCCATGTGTACTTGAAGAATATATATTCTGCTTGGTCTGGTTGGTTTATAGTTATGTTCAAGTCCTCTATGTCCATATTTATCTTCTGTCTAGTTTTCCTAACCATATATGAAAGTGGATAATGGAAATCTCCAACTATGATTGTGGATCTATTTCTCCTTCGATTCTGTTAGTTTTTCCACTCCAAATATCTTGGTTTTCTGCTCTATGCTTATACCTTTATAATTATTATATATTCTTGATAAAGTGGCCCTTTATAGATATATAATATACTTCTTTGTCTTTTATAATAAGATATGACTTAATTTTATCTGCTATTACTACAGCCAGCCCAGGTGTCTTTCGATTACTATTTGCACACAATATTGAAGTATTCCTGTTCTTTCACTTTCTATGTATTTGTACCCTTGGATCTAAAGATAATATATGGTTGTATCATATTTTACTCATTATGTCAGTCTATGTTCTAATTAATTTGAGTTTAATCCATTTTCATTTAAAGTAATTATTACAAAGGGCTTATAGCTTCCATTTTGCTAGTTGTTTTCTATATGTAATTTATTTAATTAATTCCTCCTTTACTGCCTTCTTTTTTGTTTAATTGATTTCTGTAATGTACCATTTTAATTCCCTTCTCATATCCTTTGATACATATTTTTTTCTTTCAACTTTTTAGTTTGACATAATTTCAAACTTACAGTAATTGAAAAAATAATACAAAATTCCTACAGAAAACTCCCAACTGATACTCCCTCCCCTGGTATCCATAAACAAAAATTTTAATATTTTCCCACATTTGCCATATTATTCTATCAGTTCATCTCCCTACTAATCTATCATTTTCTAAACCTTTCAGTGTAAATTGTATATATCATATTCCTCAAATATATTTCCATGTATATTTCCTAAAAACAAGGATATTTGCTTATATAACTACCTTAAGTACATTTATGAATTTCAAGAAATTTAACATTGATATAACACAGTCTATATTCCAATTTTTTTTCATGTGAGCCATTAATATACTATTGAGACTTTTCTTCTCCATGTTAGATCCTATCTACGGTCATGAATTGCATTTAATTGCCATTGAATCTTTGGATGCTCTTTTTTTTAAAAAACATAGAAACATATATCTAACATAACCTTTTCCATCTTAACTACTCCCAAGCTTACAATTCAGTGGTATTAATCACAGTCACAGTCTTGTGCTACCCTCATCAGCATCCACTACCAGGATTTTCTCATCAACACAAACAGAAGCAATATACCAATTATATGTTTTCCCCGCTTTCCCTCACCACCATCCCTGGTAATCTGTACTGTGAATGCATCTTATCCTGGGCTTGCATCCATGGACCAAAGAATTCTCCCTCTATGTCGATCCTACCAACCCCCATCCCCAGGAAACAGTTTATCTTCATGGCTCCAGTTGCCTCAGGTATGTCCCAAAGTCCACACTCCTTTGTCCCAGGCAGCCATGATCTGACTGCTCTTCCATAATGCTCTGGGGTGTTAAGTTTGAGATGAGTGTACTGATTCATTCCTACAGGCTGCCACCAGACAGACTCTCACAGATATACATGCACCCAATATGTGCACAGGTGTTACTCTGCTCTTTACAGAATTGGGGCCTGGGTCCCTCATTGGGAGCATGGGCCAGCTCCTTGTGAGGGATGTCAGAAGGGCCTGAAAAGGCACAGTGAACATTTCCTTCTGTTTTTAAGTTGCCTTTTTATGATTCATTACTTGCCTAGTTAATGCAACTCTTTAAGTGTTTTCTGGAGTCTTGAGAAAGATGGCTGTGCTAGGTTTTACTTGTTGCTCAATATTGCTGTTGGGAGACAACTCAGGAGTGTCTCACTATGACATACCAGTGACCTCACTCCACTGTTCTTTTTTATAAGGTATGATTTATATGCATAAATTTCACCCTTTGGTGTACAGTTGTGTTTACAGTCCTGTAACAACATCCACATTCAAGATATAGGTCACCCTTTTAGTTCCCTTGTATTCCATTGTAGTCAACAGTTTGTCCCTTCCCAAACACTAGCAGGCACTCAGATGTTTTCTGTCACTCTTATTTCCTTTATCAGAATGTCGAACAAATGTATTCACATAGTATGTTGTCTTTTGAGTCTGGCTTTTTTACTTATCATAATGCATTTAAGATTCATGTGGGCTACGTTTACCTGTAATTACTTCTTTTTTACTGCTGTGTAGATTTCCATTATCATGATGTACCACAGTTTATCTGTTTACTAGCTGATGGTTAAGTGTTTTTTTTTTTGTTTTTTTTTTGAGTTTTGATGATTATAGCTAAATACACCAAAACATTTGTGTACAGATTTTTGCATGAACAAAAATTTAAAATCCCTAGGGTAAATACATAGGTGTTGAATTGGTGGGTCACAATGTGTGTTTTACTTTATAAGAAATCACCACAGTGTTTTTGAAAAGTGAGATATCCTGAAATATCGCTATTAATATGTATGCGATTTCCAATTGCTCTATATCTTCTCCACCACTTGCATTGTTTATTTGATTTTTAAAAAAATTATTCACCACTTTAACAGGTGTTTAGAGGTATCTCATTGTACTTTTAATTTGCATTAAGTGAAGACTAATGATGTTCTGTATCCATTAATGTGCTTATTTTCTAACTCCTTATGTTCCTGGAAAAAGTGTCTATTCCAATCTCTTGTACATTTTCCCTCCTGAGGTTGCTGTTTTATTTGTGAAATTTTGAGTACCTTATTTTCTTTACAATTTTTTCATTAGATATAAGATTTACAAATATGTTTACTAATCTGTGGCTTGTCTTTTTATTGTCTTAAAATTGTCTTTTCAAGCATATAAACTTTGAATTTTGATCCTTCCCAGTTTTTCAGTTTTTTTTTTTAATGGTAAATCATTATTTTGATGTTTTCTTTAAGAAATAATCAACAGATATATGATGCTCACACAGATTTTTTTACAGATATATTAAGATGCAATTTCATAGCATACTGTTTACCCATTTAAAATGTAGAAGTCAGTGTTTTTAAGTATATTCAGAGATATATGCTGGCTACAGTCAATTTTAGAACAATTTCATCACCTCAAGAAAGAAACCCCATACCATTTATCTATCACCACACTCTCTGCCCTTTTCATCACAATCCTCTCAACCTCTAGTCTTAGAGATTTTCCTATTCTGGACATTTATATAAATTGAATAATAAAATACATGGTCTTTTGTGACCATGCATAAAGTTTTCATGGGTCATCCAAGTTGAAGCATGTATCAGTACTTCATGCCTTCTGATAGGCCAAATTCCATTCTATAGATATAATACCACATTTGTTTATCCATCCATCAATTGGTGGATATTTGGGCTATTTCCAACTTTTGGCTATCATGCGTAATGCTGCTATAAACATTTGCAGTCAAGCTTTTATGGACATATGATTTCATTTTTCTTGGATATATATCTAGGAGTGGAATTGTTGGATCATGTGATAACTCTGTGTTTAATCATTTGAGGCGCTGCCGGCTGTTCTCCAACGTTACCACATCATTTTAGATACCCACCAGCAGTGGTTGAGGGTTCTGATTTCTCTTTATTATCTGTGTTTGATTTTAGCCATCTTAGTGGGCATGGAGTTGTATTGCATTATGGCTTTGATCCACATTCCTTAAGACTAATAATGTTGAGCATATTTTTATACGTTTATTAGCATTCATTAATCTTCTTTTAGGAAATGTCTATTCATATCCTTTGCCCATCTACTTGTTGCCTGTATGTCTAAATACAATTCCCTCATCAGATATGATTTGCAAATGTTTTGTCTTATTCTGTGTGTTGTATTTTTACTTTATGGGTGGTGTCCTTTGAAGCACAAAAATTTAAAATTTTGATCATTTAATTTATCTATTTTTTCTTTTTTTGCTCCTGATTTTGGTGTCTTATCAAATAATCCTTTGCCAATCCCAAGCTGATAAAAGACTTACCCCTATTCTTTCTTCTAAGAGTTTTACAGTTTTAGTCTTACCTTTAGATCTTTGATCCATTCTGAGTTTATATTCTATGTAGTGTGATGTATGGGTCCAATATCATTCTTTTGCATGAGGCTATGTTATTGTCCCAGCACCAATTGTTGAGTAGGCTATTATTTCTCCATTGAATGGTCTTGGCTTCCTTGTCTAACACAATTGAACAAAGACATGGGAGTTTATATCTGGCTTTCAATTGTATTCTATTGATCTATGTCTTTTCTTGTGCCAGTGCCACACTGTCTAAATTATCATTGGTTTGTAACAATTTTGAAATTGGGAAGTGTGAGTCCTTTTACTTTGTTCTTCTTTTTCAGGGTTGTTTCAGCTATTTGGGGCTCTTACAGTTCCATATGAATTTTGAATAGGGTTGACAATTTCTACAAAAGATTCAGTGGAGAGTATAATAGAGAGTGCATTAAATCTGTAGATCAATTTGGGAAATATTAACAAGGTTGAATCCCATAAGAAGGAATCAAACATGAAAGGATTTGGCAGCTAAAGGACATTGTCCTTACAGATATAAGATGAAATGAACATGTGCTAGTGCAGAGAAGCCTACCCCAGTTAATGGTTAATGCACAGAAAGGCACTTGAAGCAGAGTAGAGAAGGAATGGATAAGGGGCCAGGTGTGGATGTGTTGTGAAGATGAAGTATGGGATCTGCTTATGGGGTGGATGTATCATGGAGAAAAACAGAGATTCCATCAAGAAACATGGCAGAGCTGTGGCCTGAACACCTGTGAGGATGGAGTCACTATACCTGGAATGGGGCAAGCTGAGGAGGAACAGTTTCAAAAATTCAATTAGTTACTGTCTCTTTGAATTGCTTCTATCAAGTAGCTTCTGTTTCATCACATCCTCCTGTTTATTTTTTAATCTGGCTTCACAATTCTTATCTTTACTCTTTACTTTGCTGATTTTATTAGTTTTGTCCCTGGGCTCAGTCCTTAGATCACTTTTCTTCCTCAGCATCTCACCTTCTTGCTGCTGTCATCCAGCATCATGGCTTTAAAAACCATTTATACTGCCATGAGTTCCAATTTTATCTATCCATCCAAATCTTTCTCTGCAGTTCATTTTCCCACACAGTTACCTCCATGACATTTCCATGTGGGTGTGTAAAGGGTCATAAGAGAAGCTTAGAATTCTTTCCCAAACCTTCTCTCCTTTGAATCTCCCTCTTTATCCATGTGCAGCAATTCCATCCTGACAGGTGTTCAGACCAAACCTTTACCATCTTTCCTTACTTCTCTCTTTTTTTCCACCTCATCTTCTCTGGATTCAGACCATGTCCACATCTGAACACTTCTCTACCTCCCCTTTTCTAGTCTGGTCTGAGCCGCCACTATCAATTGACAAGATAACTGTGGTTTCCTCTTAGCCATGCTGCTATCACCATTACTCCTGTATTCAGTTCTCCCCTGAGTGACAGAGAAACCAGTCAGGTCTTTTCTCCCATCAGACCCACAGATACCTTTCTTACTCATCAGAATAAAAGCCAAAATGTCACATCATCCAGAAAGTCCTACCTGACCGTACTTTGTGTAACCATCTGACCTCACTCCACTTCTTTCCCACTCCCGAAGTGTGCAAAGTATGCCCCTGCCTCACTCACCACTCCCTTGCCTTGAATTCCTGCCCCCTGACACCCACATGGTTCTCTCCTTCATTCCCTCTAGTCTCTGATCCAATGTCCCCTCATCGGTGAGGACCTCATAAAGGCCTGGTAATGATCTCCCAGTATGAACAGGGATGGCCCCTCCACTGAACCATCCCCATCCTCCCTGGCTCATTTCTCTTTAAAGCTGTTATTATCAATTCACCTACTAAATACTAGCCCTTTTGTATATTGTCTCATAACTGGTTGGGATAAAGTGGGTCATGACAAGACCTGCCACTTCTGGGTCCTCCTCTGAGGGTGCTGTGTTTGTGGACATGTATGTGATCAGTGGGTGAACCCACAGCTCTGTAAGTCTTGTTAGTACCTGGGTCTTTTCGCTCTAGGCTTGGTCTCATGCAGAATTTGCAATCAGGTTCAGTTCTTGAAAAATATCTCGGATTGACTGTTGTTCCCTGATACAGAACTTGGGGATTAAGCTGTTTACTCATCCTCATACTGAAGGTAGATGCTGGGGATGTGTGTTCTCTGAAAAGACATTTTCCTAAATCCTTAAAGTTGAAAAGATGAAAGAAGAACTGTAGAGATTCAGCCATTCCCCCCATTTTTACAGAGCCCATACAGACCTCAGTTCTGGTATGTTGAGCTGGACCCAGGTCTGGCACTGCTTTCTCAGACCTTTGTTCCTACCCTTGGGGTAGCTGATCTTTCTTGGATGTACATTTGGATAAAGCAGTGGGCAACTCTTTTTAGTGCTGGTTCTTTCTGGTCTTGTCTTCTAGAGAACGATCTAATCCAATCATGTATGTAAGATGGAAAACAAGCACACGCACTGAATAAATAGAAAAAATGCAGGTGAACATAGGAAACCAAACAAAATCTACTGATGTATTAAAAATGATAAAAGTATTGCATAAATCTATGTGTTTATATGTATACTTTTATATACATATATGTATATGTGTATATACATATATATTTGTTGATATATAATGAATGGTTCATTTTACCACCACCCAGACACTCTCACCAATAGGGCTTTAATATTCAGGTCCTGCCTCTACTGAACTGGGTGGAAGAGGAAGCCCCTACACTCACCTTTAAGGAAATTTGAACAGAACTAGCATGATTTATTTTTTCTTTTTCTTATTATTTTTAATTTCTTATTATTTTACCTTTAAGTGATGTAAAATTGAAATACAGTGAAACATGCCATTCTTAATGGAATGACTTGTAAAATTGTTTAAACAACTCAATTTTATTGATACATTTTAGTAAAGGATATGATTCATCCAAAGTATACAATCAATGGTATTTGGTATAATTATGTAGTTGTACATTCATCACTTCAATCATTATTAGAGCATTTTCATTATTTCAATAATAATAATAATAAAAAAACAGACAGACAAAAAATTCATCACCTCTCTACCTCTCTATGCTTGCCCTGCTGTACACAGCTGTATTTCTGGCTATTCTTGCATATTTATTTATTTATTTTAAAGTAGTTTCATAGAGATATATTCAAAATACCATACAATCCAACCAAAGTGTATAATCAATGGCTTTTAGTATAAACACAATGTGCATTCATCACCAGAAAATTTTGAACAATTTCATTACTCCAAATAGAAAACTCCACACTCCTTAGCAGTCACCTCTCAATCCCTCTATCCATCCACAGCCCTACATAACAATTAATCTAATTTCATCTTTATAAATGGATTTATATTTACATACTAAATAAATGGAATCATACCATATGTAGTACTTTGTGTCTGGTTTCTTTCAGTCAGAATAATATTTTTTTCTGATATTTACATCTTGTAACATTAACACACATTTGTTCAGTTTCAAAGAAAAGCATTCTTATATATGCAGTATTATCCATATTCATTTTTCATATGAGTGTTTGTTATGCTCTACAGTCCCATGTTACAGTTTTTAGCTTTCCTGTTAGTAATTTATATGACCTTAGTCTTTCCCTTTCAACCAATGTCATACCCATATAATAGCACTGCTAGTTGCCCACACTATGATGTGCTTTCACCTTTTCTATTCATTAAAAAAAAACAGCACATCCTTTTGACCAGTTCTGCACCAGTTAACCCCCAGCTTTCCATTCTCTAAACACATTCTATTTTCTGATGATCCATATTCAAGTTATTAACTCCATAAGACTGAACATTATATTTATTTCATAATAGTGCAATCATATTATATTTGTTGTTTTTTGTCTGGCTTGCTTCACTCAACAAAATATCCTCCAGGTTCATCCATGTTGTCATATGTTTTACAAATTCCTCGCTTTTTAATTAATTTTTTTTTATTTTTAAAGAAGCTTTAGATTACATAAATAGTACATAAAAATATAGGGGATTCCCATATGCCCACCCTCTTCCCCATCCCCACTTTCCCACATTAACAATGTCTTTCATTACTGTGGTACATTTGTTACAATTGATGAATACATATTGAAGCACTACTACTAACTGTGGATTGTAGTTTATAGTTTACACTCTGCCCTGCACAATTTTATAGATTATGACAAAATGTATAATAAGGGCCTGTATCTGCCCTTGCAGTGTCATGCAGGACAATGACAAAATGTGTAATGGCCTGTATCTGCCCTTGCAGTGTCATGCAGGACAATTCTAAGGTCCCCAAATGCCCTCATAATACTCCTATTCTTCCCTCTCCTTCCTCTCAAAACCTCTTGCAGCAAGTGCATTTATATCAATTATAAAAGGTCTTCCATTACTAGAATAATAATAATTCTATAATAATAAGTATACTTTAGTCCATTGTTTATTTCCCAATCTTGAGGGTTTTGGGATGGTGATGCCCACTCTGCTTCTAATTGAGATAGACTTAGATCCCAGGGGGCAGATGGATGAAACAATCTTGCTTGCAGTTGCAGACACTCTTTGTTCCTTGGGATGGATGTTGTCCATCATCATCTCCATGTCAGTTGTCCTGGGTGAGTCCAATGAACTAGAGAGTGGGTGTTGCAACTCTCCTGACATTCGGGGCTCAACTAGTACAGGAAGAGATCAAACATTTAAGTCTCTAGGACATATGTAACATGTATAGTGCTAATTATAGTTCAAATAAAATGGGCAGAAGAGCCATGTTTAGGGAAATTATAAATGAATCCAACTTTGTTGCACTGAGGAGCATAAACTCCAAAGTAAGGCCCATTGACACGGTGCTGAATTCCTGAGCTTGTCTGCCTGCCTATAATGCCCAGATGTCTCTAGAGCCCTCAGGAGCCCCACTGTTTGAGGCACTGTTTACTGTAGCAGTCAATGAGATCTTGTTGAGGAATACCTAAGCATAATGTGGAATGACCTCCAGACTCTATCTGAAATCTCTTAGCCATAAATGTTCATTTTATATTTAATATTTCCCCCTTTTAAAATATTTTTAATTAATTTATTTATTCCCC
>JAQZBX010034853.1:0-24821 GCA_029593785.1 Cabassous unicinctus | reverse complement strand
AAGCAGCTACGGTCTCCAAAGACGGGTAAGATTCAGAAGTCGCAAAGCAAGGGTCACGACCTAAGACAGACACAGTTCCCCCCGGCCCATACCACCTCCTCATCAAAATAAAACAGAAGGGTGAGATGTGATGGTATGAGAGCCCTAGAATAAACAGCCGCCGCCAGCGGACACGGCCCTCCCCCACCCTGCCTGACAATGAGTGATGTAGATCGCTGTAGCCTATCGACCCGAGTGTGCTAATCACCCTATTATTCACATCACCTCCACGCCTTAGTGCGTGTCACCACCACCTGAGCTCTGTTACCTAATTTCTGCCCCTCCGGCCAGCAACCGACTGCCTAGCCAATCTTTAGCCCAGCATCACCGCCAATAGCATAGCGCCCCGTCACCCAACAACCCTATAAATCCTGCTGTCTTCCTCAATAAACGTCTTGTGCCATCAGCTTCGTCCCGCAGCTTCTTCACTGCGCCACCCCTCGCCCTGGATCCCCTCACACGCCAGCCAGGCCAACAGCACCGGGTCTCCTCTCCCACCACCCCCAGCGCAACATCAGGCAGAGTTATATTCTTCCATCCTGTTTGGAGGGTGTGGCATACTAACTCACCAGCACATCATGGCTCAGCACCCGTCTGTGCTTTTACAGGTCAGGCAGTGGTGGCAGCCAGTCAGTTTTATGAGCAGAGGACTATGCTGTTCAACCCATCATAGATTCCATGCATGGCCAACTGGCACAAGCATCCACTGGAAAAGTACTCATGGTGTCTGAGGAAAGAGACTGGCTGACACCTATGGGCCCCTTGTTTACAGAAATCCTGTTTCATGGTGGTTGTGCTCTGAAGGGTATTTACAATTGACATGAATATTTTCACACAAAATGCTCATTTTGAGACATCAATTTTTCTGCCACCTCCTGGACCTCCTTTTCACTAATTTTCCAATTTTGTTCTTTCCACATTTCTGACTCTCTGACCACCCCGTAGTCACTACCTATGAATTAGTATAGATCTCTACCTCTGGCTATCTAGCTACTGTATTTCAAGGATATTCTTGCGCAGAATTGTCCTGCAGTGGTCATTTGTTTTTGGGTGGTGTCAGCCTACTGTGAAGATCCACCCATGAATTAGTTCTATGCATTTTTATTTTCCACTAACTGGTCATAAAGACAATTCATGAGGCCAAATGTGTGGTCTGTTAGATAGGTGCCAAAGTTTAGAAGTAGGTACTGGATATTTTGGGCCACCTGCTTTTGTAGTTCATTTGTGCCTTCGGGATCTGCTTTGGTTTTTTTTTCTTAAAGATTTATTTACTTATTTCTCTCCCCTACCCCCCCCGCATTGTTGTTCCACTCGCTGACACCTCCATTCCTTTATTGTTGTGTCTTTCATTGTGTTTCCTTGCTGTGTCTTTTGGTTGTGTCAGCTCACCATGCCAGCTTGTTGGTTCAGTCTGTCTTTAGGAGGCATTGGGAACCAAACCTGGGACCCCTCCCATGTGGTAGGCAGAAGCTGGATAGCTTGAGCCACATCTGATTCCCTGCTTGGGGCTTAATCTCATATTTTTGGAGATGGAATTCTGTCCCCCACAAAAGATGAGTTCACATATTAATCCACATTCCTATAGGCATGGACCTGTTTGTAATTAGGACCTTTTTAGATACCGTGATTACTATTAGTTTTGTGTGGTCTGTTGGTGAACAGGAATGTCAAGGATCTTATTTTGGATGAGTTCCCATTTAATCAGGGTGTGTTTTAATCTATGTCACTGAAGGAATAATGAGAGGAGGTTCCATGTGGTCTGCTGGTCATAAGGTCTGAATGGCAGGGCAGCAAGCATCCCATCATGGACCTACAAAGAGCTCTTTCTCACACGAGGACTCAAAATGTTTATTTTGCTAAATATGATACGATCAAGTCATTACTATAGATGCTGGTGGGTCAAAGACTCTGATGGTTGTTAGATCCTGCAGCTTTGTGGTAATTGCTCTCAGTTTATCTCCTATGGTGAAGCACAGCTGCCTTTCTGTCTATCCCAACTGGGATCTGGTTTCATTCCCTTTCCTTCCATCATCCTCTCTGGCCTCTGAGGACAGTTGCTCAACAATGCTCTTCCTGTTGCTCTGGGGGAGAAATGCTTTCTGAGCCCTCCTGCTGGAAAAGTTTGCACATGATTGACTCCTTCCAGCATTCTCATTTCCCTGACCTTTGAATCAGCAGCATCTTGGAACTTGTTAGAAACATAGAATCTCAGCTCCACTTCAGACCTACTGAAACAGAACCTTCATTTTAAATAAAATCCACAGGTGAATCAAATGTACATCAAAGTTTGAAAAAAACATTCCTCAATAGTATGTCAGAGCATTTCCAGCATTTTAACTTGATTACATGAAGGCATCATTGAATCCATGATTTAGTTGCCATCATAGAAAACTATGTCTCCCCCAGTAGATGGAGCCTGGGTGTGCCCTTGTCAATCAATTTAGCCCGACAGCGTCTTTCTTTTAATCATCACTTCAAATAGAGAGAAGCACATTCTTTTACGTTAAGACAGTATTTTTTCACATTTTTTTCCATCACCATTGGCCTCTCAATGAAATTTTAAAACCACAGTTAACCAGTATATCTGTTTTTGCATTGTGGCTCTTTGGAGGGTCACCAACCATTGTAATAGCTAAGATATTTTGCCTTCCCCCACCAGTAGACAATTTTTGCTACCTTGGGAGTAGAAGCACCCCTCTCAAGAATGCATGTATTGAGAGAAATAAAGCAAGTAGTAAGGTGAGCATGACCCAAACTTTAATATAGATATGGATAAATTGAAAGAAAATTAATTTTAAATGTTAGCAATCATTCCCTATGAGCTATGAGGTCATGAGCATCCTTCTTCCTTTGCTTTGCTTTTATTTGTCCTGCTTTAATTGTTTCCAAATATATTTATATGCACTTCCATGGGAAGTTGTGAAGATTCTGTAATACTATGCGTGTAAAAGGAAAACTATATTATCTTTCCATTCTCCATAAATCTCATGTGTTTCATAAGTTTTGAACATTGAAAAAAAATAACAAACTGAAGACTTTGATCCAGTATTCATTATCCAAAGAGAATTTACCATATTCTGCAGAATTGATAACATTTTCATTCAGAGTTAATAAAACAATTCATTTACAATTGTGAAGTTGTTTGAAATGCACCTTCTTGGGCCCCAACCCAGATTCAGTAGAATCAACAATCCAGAATTGGGCCCAACAATCTATGGATTTTAAGCAAGCATGTCAGGCTATTCTGATCAGTTTAATGTTTGAGAACCACAATTCTAGAGAATAGGGAAACGAGTGTCTCTAGCTATAAAATGAACACAGTTCTATAGTTCATCTCAGCAGATACGTGGAATGTCTGTTCTACAGACATTTATTGAATATGTAATTAATGTCAAAAAACAATTTAAACAGTGGAAAATCTCATATGAATAAGATAGTTTCCATGTTGCTGAAAACCTCAGCAATGTCTTTTTCCCAAACACACATGCAAACAATAAATAAAATGGGACCATGCCATAATACAATTATTATCAGGCTTTGGAGGGAATTCAGAGAATGGACTGATGAGTTTTGGAAGCATTTTTCAGATGAGGTAAGATTTCAACTGGATCTAGAATATTGAGTAGGAGGTTTTGAAGTGATAAATGTCTATCAAGAAATTTCAAAAGATAATTTGATACTCCTTTCCAGTGTCTGCAATTTTCACCTTTCTATAACCTTTTCCTTCTTCCATAGTCTTTACAACACCTTAAAATTTATAGTTTTCATGCTTTCCTTATCCTCTGATATCATTATCATCCTCTCAGAGTCTTCATTTTTACTAAGAATGACACAACTGACAACTTGCAAAGAGGACTCAAAAACTTAAAATAAGGTAGGATGGTTTCACTGTGGAAATGTGGGAACGACTGAGTTTAAGGATTAAAGAGACAAAATCATAACCTTGCTACTCTCCCTATCCACACTTGTGGAAGGTGGTGATGTGCTCTGCCTTTGATATGACATAGCAAGAAGTGAGGAAGCTGTCACTAGTAGAGAAAATTTGCAGTCTCTAAATGGCTGGTAGTAGAAAAGAAGTCTATTCTCTAACATAGAGGTTCTAGAATTTAAATGTATTTACAAGTAAAATTTAAAAATTTGATGATGAACAAGAGATTGCCAAATTTCTGTTAAGAGCATCACACTCCTTTCCAAAAATTATCTTCGACCACTCCCATCATTCAATAAAAGAAAGAACATAAAACCCAAGTGCAAGAAGGGTGAGTATTAAATAAAGAATAAAATGTTTACATTTATTTCGTTTAACCTTATGTGAAACTTCTTATTTATCCAGATTGGTGGGAAAAATGTATCTTGTGCACTGGCACTGAATTGGAGCCTAGCATTTGGGACATTTGGGAACTGCTTATTTAAAAGCTTTGAGCAATTAATATCTCCCCCCCCTTCCACGTATCTGCTGAGATGAACTATTGAACTGTGTTCATTTTATAGCTAGAGACACTCGTTTCCCTATTCTCTACAATTGTGGTTCTCAAACATTAAACTGATCAGAATAGCCTGGCATGCTTGCTTAAAAACCATAGATTGTTGGGCCCAATTCTGGATTGCTGATTCTACTGAATCGGGGTTGGGGCCCAAGAAGGTGCATTTCAAACAACTTCACTGCTTCTGCTGCTGCTCCAGGTACCAAAATGTCCTATAGGATGAAGACCAAACTCATCATGCCAGAAAATGGTAAAAGCTAAAGACCCCAAATGCAGTGCCTTGTTTAGTAATTATGCAGATTTTCTACTCTGGTAGTCTGGAGGTGGCACTCTGCTAGTGGGTGGCTCTGCCCCAGGCATTAAGGAACTCTCCTTCCATCCAACTGCTCCATTTGTTCCCAGGGTGTTGTTCTCACCTGAATGGCCAAAACTGGGTACCCTCCATGTCCACATTTCAGGCAAGAAAGAAGAGTGAAGAAGGTGGGAGCAAGCAGCAGCATCCTTAGGGAGATGACCCAGAAGTGACACACACCAGTGTGAAGTCTTTCCTCAATGATTTGCTCAAGTCTCTATTACCACAATTACTATATTTTATATTTATATCTTTATCTTTTTCCTGATTAGTCTTGGGGCTTTTTAAACTAAAGGACTGTATCTTATTTATTGAACTTTTTACCTCTCTTCTTGTTATTTCTCTCTATTTTTATACTTATTTACAAAGTTGCACCTAGTACAATTTTTGATACATGGTGAACACTGAAGAAATGCTTGTTGAATGAATAGTTTAACTTTCTGTTGAGGGTAAAGGCTGATATTATTCCTTTACCTCTCTACACTCTGTTTTTTTCCCCATCTAACTCATAAGTTTGCTGAACACTTTTCTCTCCATAGTATTGTCTTTGCTGCACTCTTTACATCTTTGTTTCTTAAAGTGTAGATCAAAGGGTTAAACCTGGGAGTGACATGTGTAAAAGAGAGTAAGGAACTTCCACTCATCTTGGGATGTGCTATTCTGTGGCTTCATGTACATATAAATGATTGTTCCATAAAACATAGTTATGACTGTGGGGTGAGATCCACATGTATTCAGAACCTTATGCCACCTTGCTGGTGACCTGATTTGCATGACAGCTTGAGTGATAACTCCATATGAGCTAAGAATGTGCGATAGAAGTACTAGGAGAAAAAGGACTCCAAGAGCGAATACGACAATCTCAATTACTTTTGCATAGACACAAGTGATCTTGATCAAGGCTGTCATCTCACAGAAAAAATTATCTACCTCCCAGTGCCCACACCTTGGCAACTTCAAAGTAAAGGGCAAAGGATTAAAGCACTGCTAAGACCGCCTGACTAGGCAGACAGCACCATCTTCTGGCAAAGCTGGGGATGCATTATGACTGTGAACTGAAGAGGTTGGCAGACAGCAGCATAGTGGTCATATGCCATCACAGCCAAGAGAAGACATTCTGTGGCTCCCAAGACAAGGGCAAAGAAAAATTGACACACACATCCTCCATAGGTAATAGACTTTTTTGGACCCCAAAGGTTTACCAGCATCTGGAGGATAATGCTATTTGTATAACAGAGGTCCAAATAAGACAGATTGGGTAAGAAGAAATACATGGTGGTATGCAGCTGGGTGTCCAGGTGAGCTACTAGAATGATGGCTGTGTTTCCTATCAGAGACACAATATAGATGAAAACAACCATGGAGATGACGAACTCTAATCGAGGTCGATCAGAAAACCCCAGAAGGATGAAGTGTGTTCCAGAACTTCCATTGCCTGTTTCCATTGCTTTTCATGAAAAGCTAGGAGATAATACCATGGTAAACAAAAATAGTGTCAGCTTCAGGCAGAACTGTAATAACTCTGAAATTTGCCATGTGTATCTAAACCTCAGTGATTTGCATGCTTTCTCCCATTGGGGGTATCTCTCTTTTTCCCCAAGTAGTCAGTGTTCATAACTCCTTCATATTTAATCATATCCAAAGTGGTTCTAAAAATAACATGATAAATGCAATCAGACTAAACTGTAAAATGTTGAAAAGACTTAACATGCTATATCACCTGTGGTTCTATATATTTTGCTTAAAAGCCATGAAATCAATAGTTTTAAGAGTGGGATGTATTTGGAGGAGTCATTCGTTCTCGACACTATGATATTCACATCACTAGATCCTGATAACTGATAACATTTCCCTTATGAAAGGGAGCTCGAGTAAATTTTAAATTATATATATTCTTGGCATATGCTCTACTATTTGGTAGGAAATCCACTTTGCATGCTCACTATCCAATGTCTGCCTCCTGTCCCTGTAATTGCAATCACGATCATGTTCACCACCTCCTTCCCTCCCCTTCCTCTTTCTCAACACTGGGTGGCATTGATATTCCTATATTAGTCTTGGTTTTTCCTATTACACTGCCTTTCTCCTGCATGTTTTTGGTGCCAGGAAACAACCACCTTTCTAATTATTAGCCTTTATTTACATGTACAGTGGTCATATGCTGCTTTAGATATTTTGTCAGCTTCTGTTTGCCTCAGCACCTCAACAGCCTCATCAATTTGATGCAGTTACACTTTAAACCAATTCCAGAGCCATTTTTTCACATAGTAACATCACTGTCAGTGCCTACCTACTTGGCCATTCAGCACAATTAGCAAGGCAGGCAATTCAAACAAAAGGCAGTTCACCAAACAATCAGTAAATGATTTTCCCCATGGAATTTACACAACCACAGAAGTGGATCTTCTGGTTGATTTGGAACTGGATACGTAAAGCCATCACCTCATTTAGACTCTAAAATAGGACACATAAGGGATAAAAATTAAATCCTTTTTATAATAACATCCAGGCACAGCTTCCTTTTCTTTATTCTGGAAATAACACTGAGTAAATTTACTTTATATGGCTTCACTAAAAAAGGTTTTATTATAAAATAATACATGGACTGGGAAAAAAAACACAAAAAATAAATGTACAGCTTAATGAATCAAGGTGAATATTCTTGCAGGTACCACAGCTGCAGCTTTTCCTGGGCCCATCTCAGTCCAATCATTCCCTGCCCCCAAAGATGCCACCACCAGAGATTTCTAGTACTCCTCTCCCTAAATTTCAGTTATTTAATTTCCTATGGGGTGATCCCTAGACCACATCTTTAGAATTGCTTATGAAAATTTTTTTTTGTCTGTTAAGTCTCTTTTAATATTATTATCTGTTAACAAATATACTCTTAGAATTCCCTTCCCAGACTAAGTACAGTGTTGTTAACTGTCCCCAACACTAATAAGCTTTAATTTCCAGCCTTTGCTGGTAGTTATATATTGGACACAGGATGGTTTTTCAAATGTCTCCAATTAGTGAGGTCAGAAGTGAACACAAGAATCAAGGTGTGTTCCATTACAGAAAAAACAGTGAACATCTAGAATATGCACACATTTTCTAACATATATGTTAGCCATTTTTAGCAGGGAAACACATAACTGGCTCAATTTTAGCTTTGCATCACATAAGGCCCCAGACAGTTTTAATTAGAAATGTTGCCAAGGAGTTATTTTCTATGTGATTTACTGTTGCAAACTCAAATGTAGGTCTTTTCATATATACTTTTAAAACATTTTTTCCATAGAGAATAGGTCTTAAGTTTAGATATTATTCATACTTTAAAATGAATGTGATATAAAAATGAAATTTAGTGCACTGAAGCTGAGGACATAGAAGGATAAAAAAAGAGGCATTTGACATTTTAGTTGAAACTCCTGTCTTCACTTCCATGTCATGAACTTCAGTTCCCAATAATATGGCATATTTTTCCATTTTATTTTCCTCAGCAAAATTTAATATAGGTGAATCTAAGCATATTTAAATGTAATTTGAATGTACATAAGGGCAAAGAGAGAAAATTAGGAACATTAAATCTCACTGCTATATAGAATTTTGCAAAAGATAAAAATATATAAAATGGATCTCTTACTAATTATAAACAAGAGGTACATTGCTTTAGCTATACAATGTCCAAGCAGAAAAAGACAATATAAAAATAGTTTAGACCCCAGACTCTGGAATCAGACCACCTGTGATATTATTATAGCCACTTCCTCATTGTATGAAATTGAGCAAGCTAATTAGCTTCTTTAATTCACAGTTTCCTCAACTGTAAAATCCTTATTCCAGTAACATCTGTTTCATAGTAAGTTTGTGAGGATTAAATGTAAAATATTTAGTATGATGCTTGGCACATTGAGTACATGAAGTAACTTCAAAATGCATTGACACTTCTGGTTGAAATTTAATTTAATGCTCACTCCTGAGGTATTCTAATATTAATATTATTTATATCTCACTTACCTTTCAGGTTTTCCCTTCTTGTTAGACTGAGTTCTAGTCTATCTGTAATCTGATTTCTACCCCTTGTCTTCTGTTGGCGATAGCACATAACACTTACCAGTAGCCAAAAAGATGAGAATATGTTTACATTTTCATAAGAGAAAAAATCACAGGTGTCATGCTCTCGTGTGGCACAAATGTACCCTTTCCCCAATTATAACAGTCCTTCATTTCTTTGATAATTCAGAAAAAATCTTTCTTGGGCACATTACTAAGTCTGAAAAATTGGATTAGCCACCAGTTTCTTATACTGATACCATAGCCACATGCACATTTAAATGCCACCCCTGAAATAGGATTTAAGAGAAGTCAATACTTAATGTGGTTGTTGGAGAAAAACTAGATGTAGGACTGGTGTAAGAATTGATGGATTAGGTTTTGTTAAATGTATTTTTGATAAGCTATTTGTAATCCTTTAGTGTATATTCTTACTAGACTTGTCTGTAGGTTGATTACTGCCTAATTAAATGAGGACAGCACCACTCTGGTTATCATGTCCTTTTAAGAATCATTAACACAAAACAGGGAGGCATTTATGTACAACTCTAAAGGCTAACTATGTTGAGGTGGCTTAGACCTTAGGGGCTGGTGTTCCCAAAAGTGATTTGCAAACCCATGACTATGGCCAGAAGCAAATCCAATTTGCAGTTTTATGAAATGTTCCATAAGACATCAGGATCATCTTTTCCTTTTAGATTCCATCATTAGATTTTTGTTGAAAATTAATTTCAGACATGAATTTAATAATTCATCTATTAAACTGATACTTGAAGATTTAAAGTAAACCATATCTATGGAAATAAACATGTTTAATTGAAATTTGTTTTATTTGATAGGTAAGATATCAATGAAACTGGAGAAATACCAGGTGTTGTGTTCACAGTACAAAACTATTGGATTAAAAAAAGTATGGACCTTAGGTGTATGCAAAATAATAACTGCTGAGATTGAATAAGGTTTCATATTATTACTGACATATCTAATTCCCCATGTTTGTAATGCCTGCAAACAGATTCTGTCAATTTTCTCTTGCATTGCTGTCTCTTTTTCTTATTTATTTATAGGCACTTTTTGTACTTCTTGTAATTCTGCTTTGGTCATGTGCCTTGCAAATATTTTCTTTCAGTTTTTTGCTTGGATCAGAGACACAAAGAAGCCAAATCAAGTAATTGTGAGTTATTAAACCTCCCAGCTGCCCAGAAGGGCTCCCCTCCCCCACCCCCAAGATATTAGCAAGGGTAAAACTCCTGGTGAATTGTATCTAGCTTAGAGTAAAGCAGTCGTCTCCCTCCACAGGAAGGTGCTCTGAGTCATCTACGAGGGTACTGGACAGATAGGGAAGTCAGGAATAATCATGGGTAGCTTACCTCAGTGGCTGGAAGGGGCACACATACATGGCCCTCAGGGTGCACAGACTAGGTGGAGACCCAGCCCCCTGCTCCAAATAGGAGTGTGATGGCATATTCCCTGTGAGGAAGAGGGGCCTGGGAACGTGGAGAGGGATTTCTTTGCAGTGAGCTATGCCATCTGAGCCCCCCTTGAATATAGGAAGAGACACTGACTGGACAGAGAGAGGGAAAGGGGATTGCCTCAGGCAGGAAGTCATGCCCAGTGGCCGAGGTAAAGAGAAGAATTACAAAAGAGAGGAGGCAGAGACAGGCAGCCTGTCAGCACCATTACAGCTGACTGCAGAGGATCTAATCTGCCCAATGGAAAGGGGAACAGATATCTTGCTGAAAGGCTAATTAACCCAAGGAGGCAGAATAGCTTAGTAGAAAAATTCCATTCTAGCATATATGAGGTCCCTGGTTCTATTCCTGCCTCTTCCTTCAGAAGTTATTCACCAAGTTATCAGGCATCCAGCTGAAACTTTATGACAGGGTACGTATAGGCATTTTCTTTGTATTAGCTTTTTTAAAAATCTATTTTTTTTAAGTTTCCTTTTCTTTTATTTCCCTTACTTTTTTTCACTAGAACCCAGTTCAAAACCTACAGAGGGCAGGCTGCAGGGTGAGTGAATGATAAACACCCACAGCCTGAAAAGATTCTTACAGGTCTAAGAGAGTAGGCTGTTTTTCCATGTTTATTTTTTCTTCTTCTCTTTTTTTTAAATGAGTCACTGTTGTCTTGTTTTTTGCTTGTTTTGTCTCCCCTTCCTTTGTTTCTCTGCCTGTTTATTTTTATTTTTTATTTTTCCATTGGTTCCTGATCTATTCTACCTACATGAAGTGAAGGAAGAGATTAAGGATATTAAGAAGTCACTGGGAGAGGATACTGAAGAAATTGTAAACATACATAAAAAGATAACAGATATGACGGTGATGAATGGCACAATACAGGAAATCAAAAAGGCACTGGAAGCACATAATAGAAGATTTGAACAAGCAGAGGAAATAATTAGTGATGATGAAGACATTACATCTGAAATCAAACAGATAGTAGAACAGATAGATAAAAAGAAAAATCCAGCAAGCACATAGTGATTTCAATGACAACACAAAATACACAAACATATGCATTTTAGGCCTCCCAGAGGGAGAAGAGAAGGGAAAGTGCACTGAACGAGTGTTGGAGGAAATAATGGTTGAAAACTTCCCAACCTTATGGAGGGAGATGGGTGTACATCTATCTATTTATCTATCTATCTACCTATGTACCTAGCATCTATCTATATAATCTATTATCTATCTATTGATCTATCTATCATACTTCTAATCTCTCATCTCTCTAACATCTTTATCATCATGGTCCTCATCACCACCATCATCATAATCCTTATCTATCCTTTGTGAAAAAGGTCTTTAATTTCCTTCCTCATGCAGTTCTTCTGAGGTTATCAAATCAAAGTTGTATTATCTGATTGAAGGAATTGAAGTTTATTTTCTTTTTTCTAATCATTGTAAGAGCTTGAATAACAGTGGCTTTCTATGTTTTTCTGAAAATCTGTTTTATACCCAAAGAAATTGAAAACGGGGACTCAGACACATGCTTGTACACCAATGTTTCTAGCATCATTATTCACAATAGTCAAAAGGTGGAAGCAACCAAAATGAAGTATGTACCCATGATGGAATATTATTAAGCCATTAAGAAGGAATGAAGCTCTAAAATCTGCTGGAACATGGATAAACCTTGAAAACGGTTTGCTGAGAGAAATAAGCAAGGCATATAAGGACAAATAGAGCAGATTTCACTTACATGAAATATATAGAAATAGCAAATTCATAGAAAGAGAAAGTAAATTAATGGTTACACAGGGATGGAGGGAGGGGAAAGAGAAACTGTTGCTTGTGGATATAGTGTGTAAATTTTGAAAATTTAAAAATAACAAATATTTTAAACAGATATGGGAGATGGCAAAGGAAACCCTGAAATTGTTGACATTTTATCTATAGAAACCCACTGACATCCCTAGAGGTGGACATTGCAGAGCTGAACCCCTAAGCAGCACTCTCTTCCTGCCTGCAGCTGATGGCTCCAGAGCGCTGTGGATTGGGGGCTGCCAAGATGATGCTGGACTCTGATGAGGCATAACAAGGTCGGGTTGAGGATCACGACAGAAAGTTAGAGAGTGGAGCAAACTGATGCTTCTGGGTTAAGTGCCAATATTGGGTAATGTTCATGTAGCAGTAAGCAAAAATACACAAGGATATCCCATCTTGCCGCCTTCTGTCTTCTAATACTCCTTTATGACCTTCATTGATAGAACCTAGCTGGAAGCCATCTTTCAAAGAAGAAATGTGCTTTTAAATGACTAAACCCAGAATCTGAGAACAGAATGTCAAAGGGCAGAGCTGGTTTTGAAAGTTTAATATCCAGCAGAGAACACATCTTTGCTTACTCATAGTTTAGTGTTTATGTTTAGGTCTATGATGCATTTCAAATTATTTTTTGTGTATGATATGAGGTAGAAGTTGAGCTTCAGTTTTTTCCCTTTGGATATTCAACTCTTCCAGCACCATTTGTGGAAAATATTATCTGTTCCTTTCCAATTATCTTGGCATCTTTGTTGAACATCAGTTAGCCTCATATGTGTGGGTCTATTTCTAGATTCTCTTCTCTGTTGGTCCATTTGTTTATGTTTAGCCCAATAATGCACTGTCTTGACTACTGTAGTTTTACAGTAAACCTGGGAATCAGTTTATGTGATTCCTACAAATTCATTTTTCTGTTTCATCACTGCTTTGGGTAGTAGTCTAGTTAATTGTGCTTGTATATTAGTTTTAGGATCAGCTTGGTAATTTCTTAAAACTTTTTTGTTGTTCCATTTATATTCTATTGCTGCTGTAACAAATTACTACAATTTAATGGCTCAAAACACCCCAAGTTTATTAACTTAGTTCAAATGGGTGTCACTGGGCTAATATGGAGGTGTCAGCAGGGCTGCATTCCTTCCTGTAAGCTCTAGGGAAGTGCAGTGGTTTAAAATAATATCTGGGCTTTGTGCTGGCTCACATTCTCCAAGCCCAGATTCTGTCATCAGGTCCTTTGGAGACCACCATGACACATGTTTATGCAGGTAAATGCCCACTCCCTTGCCCTCTCCTTCTACCTGGGGCTGTGCCCCTACAAAAGTCAACAAGCTCCCCAATCCCCATACTTACAGATCCACCCAGACCTTATAAAGACATAGCCCCACCCCACTGCAATCTTATGATCCCTGCCTGCTTGCACCTAAGCTCCTGGTGCTTCCCCACTGGCTTGCGAGGCTTTAACCTCCTCTCTCTTCTAGGGCCTGTGAGCATTAAACTTTTCACCAGGCAGCCCCGTGGCCTGCAAGGTGTGCTGTTCCTTTTGTTCTAGAACCTGTGAGTATTATACTTTTCACCCTACAACTCTGTGCCTCATCTTTGCCACGCTTGGCATCCATGTAAAGATGCTAACAGCACAAGGACACTTGCTTCTCCATTTCCAGTTTCTAGAGGCTCTGCATTCCATTTTTGCAGGAATGGCTGGTTGACTCTTCCTCACATGGCATCACACTGACACAGACTCCCTTTACCATCTTTTCAGGTCCTTGTAATTACATTACATTGGCTCTCCTCTGATAATTCAGGATGGCATCCTTACCTTAAGGTTTTCAGATTAACAACCTCAATTCCACATTGTCATGGAACATAATTGTGTTGGTTTCAAGCTGTACCCCAGAAAAACATGTTCTTAAATCTAGTCCATTTTGTGGGTGTTGAACCCATTGTATGTAGGACCTCTTGATGAGGCTACTTCAGTTAAGACATTACCCACCTCATTCAGGATTTGTCTTAGTCCTATTACTAGAGTCATTTATAATAAATTACATTCAGACAAAGAATGTTAAAAAAAAGCCACAGGAAGCATGTTAAAGTATTATATTTAAAATGTCACTCTTGGTTTTTTTAATCCAATCGTCCTCTTCTTAAATGTTTCTTTGACAAAACATGGTTTAATAAGAAAGAGTTTAAAATTTCATTGTTATAGACCTGGTAATAAAAATGAAAAGTAACTGATAAAAATTCTTTGTTAATTTGACAGTTCAAAAATCATCTTATTAGTCATAGTTTTCATTCCTTGATTCCAGTGTCCCTGAACATTTGCTTGATTTATCTATTTTTTCTCTGGACCCTATATTTAATATATGTTCATTTTACCCTTTGGATGTTTTAGGTTTTTCTTGATTTTTATAAAATGGATTTGTCTGTTATATATGACGTAAATTTTTTCAAGTTAAGATTTAAAAATATGTTTACGGTAGCTTGACCAATAGAAGTGTTTCTATTAATTTTATGCTGTAATATATTATTTCCTTTGTGGTTTTTTCATTGCTCCATTGCTTCGAAAAGACTTACATTTTGCAAAATAAATATGAACATCCACATTTACTTCCATTTTATGTATTAAATTTTATAGATATAAAAATTCCATTTGAAAGTTATATAAATGTATATTTTGATAATTAGATTTAACCTGGCAAATATTTCTAGACATTTCATCAATTTTCCCATGCTGTTTTATCAAATAGAGCTTCAATAATCATTAATTTGTAATGCCACTATTTTCATAGTCAGTATTCTCAGGAAAATGAACTGAGCCTGTTTTGGGGCTTTCCATTTCATTTTAATCATCTTCAAATCAGTACCTTTAATAATTATTGCTTGATAGAGCATTTCAGTACCTGGCAGAGCAAATTCTTCATTATTAGTCTTTCTAAAAATGTCTGTCCTCTTCTAACCTATTTTTCCAAATAAATTTTGAAATAAATTAATTACAATTCAAACATAATGTATGAAATTGTTTGAAATATCTGCATTAAATTTTACATTTTAAATAATACTTATAATACTTTTTATTTTTTATTTATTTATTTTTGTCTTAATTTATTCAAGTTTTCTCTTTTACTTTTGGTAAAGATAAATAATACTTTCTCATAAAAATATTCCATGTATCTTGTTAAGTTTATCTTTATTGATATATATTTTATTTAATTGCTACTTTTTATTATTGATTGAGAAGAAAGCTATACATTTTAAATATTTCTTTTATATATTTCTTTCTTCCTGAATTTACAGGTATTTGCAATAGATTTCATATGAATTCTTGACCAAAAACCTGGGCACCATTACCTGGCTAAGTTGACACATTAGTCTAACAATCACACCTTGATTTAACAAATCTTAACAAATTGTAATAATAGTGAGCCATAGTAACCTAACAGCCATGAAAACAGTTACCCTTTTGACTGAACAGATATGGTAGAGAATGGTGAGTTTTTTCCCTTTAAATTCTGATGATTTTACATTTGCATGGATCCATGCATTAACGGAAAAAGGCTATTTCCTTTCACAACTGTTTGCAATTATACTTTGAAACCTTCCATAAATTCTACTTATACAAAACTTTCAAACTACCTTATGCACTTTTAAATTATGTACTAAAGAAAAGGGAAGGCAAATAGCTTTAAATCTCTTAGAAAATCACGGTACCATCTGTATAGGATTTACTGCAGAAATGACTATTAAAATGCAACCCTGAAACAAAAAAGAGCCTAAGAGCTTCATGGAAAGTCATCTCTAATGGGCCAAGAAAAAAACATGTGTTAAATGGGATTTTATAAAATTTTAAAATTTCAGAAACAGCCTGGCACCTCAAATATAAAGAAAATAAAACTCAGAACTGTATAGGTGAACAAAAAGCATAGAATTTTTTTATTTTACCTTTGGTTTTCATTAGCAAAATCTGTCCTATATGCCTAAGTGTCTATGATACAAACTTGTCTGTTCAAGAAATTGGATGTAATCATTTGTTCTAAAGTATATTTTCTACAAACAGCAGAGGAAAGGCAAACTTTCCCCCACTTTGATATAACACTTAGACCCTGACTAAGAGAAAGAATAGTGTGGATATTTGGAAGGAATGTTAGGTCATTGGTCTTTCTGGTCCACTTTTCTGGTAAACATGCTTGGAAAGTTGTTCTCAAGATAGAGCTCCTCATGCTAATGATGCTGGAGGGAGGGCTGAGGACAAGTTTGGAGAATGTAAAAATCTGGCAGAGGAGAGGTGAAGAAAAGAAAACATGTGGGGCAACCAGAAAGGAAAACAGAGAAACTTTTGAGTACAGTAGGAAGTAATCCTGGGAAGCATTTCAAGAAGAGTGACTCATAGTGTCAAAAGCAGCTGAGAGACTGAGAGGCAAGATGGCATTGGTTTAGGAGGGCACTCGCTGACTAGCTCTCTGAAGATGGTGGATTGTGGACAGGGTCCTGCCCGGGGGTCAGTGTTGTGGGTGCATGGAGTGAGAAGCTTGGGACATCTCTCTGCAGGCAGATGGAGAGCATGGACTGATTGGTAGAGATTCGTGAGTTTTAAGCCTGCCTGTGGTGGTTAACACAGACGGCTGAGCCCCACCCTCAGGGAAAAAGGCTGGTTTGAGCCGTGATTCCCACCCGGCAACCTGGTGAGAGGGAGCGTTTTCCGAGAGTGGGAGGGTTCTGGTGAAGGGGAAAGAGGGGTTTCCTTTCTGTGGATTTGGCTGCCTGGAACCCCTTGCAGCTTGGGTGAACAAAATAGCTGGGTTGAATCAACACCAGGCACAGGGGAAGGGCAAATCTGCTGATGAACCCTGATTTACCCAGCATCCCGGTGACACTGAGGCTTGGCTCCAAAAGGGGTGGAGTCAGCCAATTTTATCATACTACACTGACAAGCATCAGAGCTTCAGCTCCCCTGGGGAGACCAGGAAGTGGGACGTGCTTGATTAGTTCCACGAGGGTAGTTAGGGACCCCTCAGTGAAGGGGGTGGTCTAGAAGAGAACTTATTTTGGGTCCCGTATTTTGCCAAAAAAAAAAAAGAAGACAGTCACTTTTAAAAATGAAAAATGAATTCTTCTTTTTAATTTAGTTTAATAGCTAAAATCTGCCTCAAAACCTGCAGAGAGAACCCTGCAGGGAAATTGATTGATAAACACAAGCAGGCTGAGAGGTTCTACAAGGATCCTAGAAGGAACGCTGTTCCTCCTTAGCTTTGTTTGACTGTATGCTTATGTGATTGTTTGGTTTTTCTCTGTTTATTTGTTGTCTCTTGCTTTTCTTTCCTCTTTCCTCCCCCTTACTTTTTTCTTTCATCTTTTTAAAATTAGGTGCTGCTAGCTTGCCTCTTCTTTGCCGTGCTTCTTCTTCAGCGATTTCCCATTCTCTGTCTATAATGATTTTGTCTCCCAAGCTATCTCTTATCCTTCCTTCATCTTTCTGCCTTCTGCTTTCTGTTGTGGTTCTTATATACCACATTTTTTTCATTAGCCCACAACTTAAGGATGTCAATTTCTAGTCTATCTGTTCTTTCTTCTTCTTTTTTTATTAATATTAACTTTTTCCTTTCAGCCCATTCTTTACTCTTTCTTTCCTTCCTCATCATTCTAGCCTTCTAAATCATTATATATATATTTCTCTGTTTGGTTTCCCAGTCCATTGTAGCTACTCCACTTTTTTCCCTAATACTCTACACTGCCTACATGAGTTAAATATTCATTTCACTAAGTCTTATTTGGCCCCTCTTCTAACTTTTACCAATATTACTATTATCCTTCTTCCTTTCTCACATCTTTTGATTTCTCTGGCACTAATCATTTACCTTTAAGGGAACATAAAAAGAAGCAAGGAAATAAAATATGAAAAAAAGTGTCAAAGAGAAAACTTAACACACACACAGAACCACCAGCTAAATAAAATGCCAGAGCAGAGAGAGAAGCTAATCAACTGAATAAACCCATCAAGATAAAGTGATAACTAAACGGCAACAAAAAAATACAAACCACTCTGAGAAACAGAAAGACATAGACCAGTCCTATGAACAAACTAAAAACCAGGAAGAGATGCAGAACATTGAACAACTAATCAAAGCTTTCCAAACAAATATCATGGACCAACTTAATGAAGTGAAGGAAGAAATTAAAGATATAAAGAAGACGCCGGGAGAACACACTGAAGAAATTGTAAGCATACACAAAAACATAACGGATATGATGGTGATAAGTGGCAAAATCCAAGAAATAAAAAAGATACTGGATTCACATAACAGAAGATTTGAACAGGAAGAAAAAAGATTTAGTGATGTGGAAGAAAATACATCTGAAATCAAACAGATAGTAGAACAGATAAACAAAAAGATAGAAAAAATCCCGTAGGGACACAGGGATTTAACTGACAACACAAAACGCACAAAGTTATGCATTATGGGCATCCCAGAAGGAGAAGATAAGGGAAAGGGAAGAGAAGGAGTATTGAAGGAAATAAAGGCTGAAAACTTCCCAACCCTATTGAGAGAGATGGATGTACAGATCCAGGTAGCACAGTACACTCCAAACAGTATAAATCCCAACAGGCCAACTCCAAGACATATATTTGTCAAAATGTCCAATGCTCAAGACAAAGAGAAAATACTCAAGGCAGCAAGAAAAAAGAAAACCATTTCACATACAAAGGAAGCACAATAAGATTAAATGCTGATTTCTCAGCTGAAACCATGGAGGCAAGAAGACAGTGGTATGACATAGTCAAAGTACTAAAAGAAAAAACTTTCAGCCACGAATTCTCTATCCAGCAAAACTGGCATTCAAAAATGATGGAGAGTTCAAAATATTCACAGATAAACAGAAATTAGTAGAGTATGTCAATAAGAAACCTGCACTTCAAGGAATACTAAAGGACGTTCTACAAGTTGAAAGGAAAAAACAAGGAAGAGAGAGTTGGAAGAGAGTTTAAAAACAACTAAAAAGACAAAAACAGAAACAAAACAACATATGATATGCATTAACTCAAAGAAAATATGGCTGAAGTAAAAAATTTGTTGCGAGTAATAACACTGAATGTTAATGGATTAAATTCACCACTAAAGAGACACTTATTGGCAGAATGGATAAGGAAATATGATCCATCTATATGCTGTCTACAAGAAACCCACCTTCGACCCAGGGGTTCAAGGAGGCTGAAAGTGAACGGCTGGAAAGCAATTTTACAAGCTAACAATAGCCAAAAAGGGTAGGAGTAGCTATTCTAATATCAGACAAAATAGATTTCAAATGCAAAACTATTGTAAGAGACAAAGATGGACACGATATATTAGTAACTTGGGTAATCTCTCAAGCAGAGAGAACAATCATAAACATTTAAGCATCTAATCGGGGTGCCTCAAAATACATGACGCAAACTCTGGAAAAACTAAATGGAGAAATAAATGCCTCTACAATTATAGCGGGGGACTTTAATACACCATTCTCATCTTTAGACAGAACATCTAGACAGAGAATCAATAAAGAAAGAAAGGCTCTCAACAATACATTAGAGGACCTGGACTTAACAGACATATACAGAACACTACACCCAAATACAGCAGAATTTACATTCTTCTCGAGTGCACATGGATCATACTCTAAGATAGACCACATGCTAGGCCACAGAACAACTCTCAATGAAATCAGAAAGACTTAGATTATACAAAGTAATTTCTCTGACCACAATGGAATGAAATTGGAAATCACTAAGGGCCAGAGAAACAGGAACAAAGATATGGAAGTTAAACAACACACTTTTAGACAAAAAGTGAGGCAAGGAGGAAACCTCAAAAGAAATCAGTAACTACCTTGAAACTAATGAAAATGAAAACACGATATATCAAAACCTAGGGGATGCAGTGAAAACTGTCCTGAGAGGGAACGTCATAGCCATAAATACATATATTAAAAACAAAAAAAGAGTTAAAATTGAAGACCTAACTGCACCCTTGTAGGAATTGGAAAACCAACAACAAACTAAACCTAAAGGAAGTAGAAAGAAGGAAATTACAAAGTTTAGAGCAGAACTAAATGAAATAGAGAATAAGAAAGCACTAGAAAAATAAACAAACCAAAAGCTGGTTCTTCAAGAACATTAATAAAATTGACAAACCATTAGGCAGACTAACCAAGAAAAAGAGAGAACAGATGCAAATACACAAAATAAGGAAGGCACAAGGGGATATTACTACTGACCCCACAGAAATAAAGAGAATCATAAGAGGATACTTTGAAAAATTATACGCCAACAAGAATGATAATTTAGAGGAAATGGACAAGTTTCTTGAAACTCACAAATGGCCTTCATTGATGAAAGAAGAAATTGATGAACTCAACAGTCCAATTACAAGTAAAGAGATAGACTCAGTCATCAAAAACCTCCCAACTAAGAAGAGCCCAGGACCAGATTGCTTCACAGGTGAATTCTGCCAAACATTCCGGAAAGAACTAACACCAATTCTGCTTAAGCTCTTCCAAAAAAGAGAAATAGAAGGAATATTGCCTAACTCATTCTACAATGCTAACATTACCCTAATACCAAAACCAAACAAAGATAACCACCAGAAAGGAAAATTACAGACCAATTTCTCTAATGAACCTAGATGCTAAAATCCTCAACAAAATACTTGCCAATCGCATTCAACAACACATCAAAAGGATTATACACCATGACCAAGTGGGTTTGATCCCAGGTATGCAAGGATGGTTCGATATAAGAAAATCAATCAATGTGATATACCACATAAACAGAATGAAAGAAAAAAAATCACAAAATCATCTCTATAGATGCAGAAAAAGCATTTGATGAAATACAGCACTCTTTCCTGATAAAAACACTGCAAAACGTAGGCATAGAAGGAAACTTTCTGAATATGATAAAGGCTATATATGAAAAACCCAAAGCTAACATCTTCTTCAATGGTGAAGTCCTAAAAGCCTTCCCTCTGAGATCAGGAACAAGACAAGGATGCCCTCTATCACCACTCCTATTTAATATTTTCTTAGAAGTACTTGCAATCCCAATAAAAATCAACACTGTTTTCTTTAAGGAACTGGAAAAAAATAACTACAAAATATATTTGGAAAGGTAAGAAGCCCCAAATTGCCAAAGACATATTGAGAAAGGAAAATGAAGTTGGAGATATCACATTACCTGACTTTAAAACATACTACAAACTACAGTGATCAAAACTGCATGGTATTGGCACAAGGATAGACCTACTGACCAATGGAACCGAATTGAGAGTTCTGAAATAGATCCTCGCATATACAGTCATCTGATATTTGACAAGGCCACCAAGCCCACTCAGTTGGAAGAGAATGGCCTCTTCAACAAGTGGTGTTTGGAGAACTGGATATCCATATCCAAAAGAATGAGAGAAGAATACCATCTCACACCTTATACAAAAATCAACTCAAGATGGAACAAAGGTCTAAATATAAGAGCCAAAACCATAAAGACCTTGGAAGATAATGTAGGGAAACATCTACAGGACCTTGTAATAGGAAATGGTTTCATGAACTTCACACCAAAAGCATGAGCAGCAAGAGAAAAAATAGATAAATTGGATCTCCTCAAAATTAAAAACTTCTGCACCTCAAAGTACATTATTAAGAAAATAAAAAGGCAGCTTACCTAATGGGAGAAAATATTTGGCAACCATATATCTGATAGGAGCCAAATATCCTGCATATATAAAGAAATCCTGCACCTCAAAAATAAAAGGACAAACAACCCATTTAAAAAATGGCCAAGTGACCTGAAAAGACACTTCTCCAAGGAATAAATACAAATGGCTAAAAAGCACATGAAAAAATGCTAGACATCGCTAGCTAGGGTAATGCAAATCAAAACCACAATGAGATACCATCTTACACCCATCAGAATGGCAGCTATTAAAAAAACAGCAGAATATAAGTTTTGGAGAGGATGTGGAGGAATAGGAACCCTCATCCACTGCTGGTGGGAGTGTGGAATGATTCAGCCACTGTGGAGGACAGTTTGGTGGCTCCTCAGAAAACTAACAATAAATCTTCTGTATGATCCAGCAATTCCACTGCTGGGTATATACCTAGAATAATTGAAAGCAAAGACACGAACAGATATATGCACACCAATGTTCATAGTGGCATTTTTCACAATTGCCAAAAGTTAGAATCAGCTCCGGTACCCATCAACAGATGAATGGATAAGCAAAATGTGGTACAAACCTACAATGGAATATTACTCAGCTGTAAGAAGGAATAAAGTGCTAACACACGGAATAACATGGATGAATCTTGAAGACCTTGCGTTGAGTGAAGCAAACCAGGCATTGAAGGATGAACATTATATGCCCTCACTGATTTGAATTGAGGAATGCGAGAAGTCTCTGAGAACCATTGTCTGAAAGACAGGTTAACAAGGAAGAGAAAGAGAAGAGTAGGCAGTGAGCCATCACCCATATGGACATAATCTATGGTAAAGGGATAGAGTATCGTTGCATATTGAAGGATAGGACAGATGGGTAGTGATATTACTGGGTTTGGTGGTGCAGGGTTGACAGGTGCATAGATTAGGAAAGTCAGGTTAGAACACCCAGGCTATGTAACTATGAATCTTGTCATCCAATGTGTCAAGACAAGGGAGTGTCATGTGCTCCAGGTGGATGGGGAGGAAGGAACAGAAAAGATCAAAATGCGTATTTAGTGGTCATGGGAAATGTTTTTCATTACCTTACAGTAATGGACACAGGACATGGTAAATATCATCAAAAATTATTAAACTGTACTGTCTAAATTGTAAACTATACTGTAAACCATTGACAGTGTTTAGTAGCTATGTTTCACTATCTGTTTAACAGTTATAACAATGCTACCATCCACACACTCACACACAAAAGAAGGTTTTAATATGGGGTGAGGAAAGGGGAAGGAGGTTGGGTATATGAGAGTCTCTAGTATTCTGTGTGTGACTTTCCTGTGACCTAAAACTTCTTTGAAAATTAAATGAAAATTTGGGAGACACTGGGGAATGAGAGGGGGAAGGTGCTACAGTACACACTGGACATCCGATAATGCAGTGATAAAAGGGAAAAAAAATAATTAAAAAAATTATTTTTGTTTTTTCCCATTTTTTGAATGTCCCAATACGTTAATTATATTTTATTTTTAGTTTTTTTTTCTGAGTTTCCATGTATTTTATCTCGCACATTTAAGCTTATCATTATTATTTCATTTTCCTATTAATTTTATTTGGTTATTATATGGGCTTCATTTTCAAGGAACGTTTAAATCACAGTGGGGTTACAGTGGGGGCTGCAGATGATCATTTGTGGGGGGGGTCTGGGATAGGGGATTCATGGGAGGAAGTTCATCCGAATATACATGAAAGATATATAAAATTGTTCAAATGATCAAGAGATGGGGCATGGTCACAGTGGATTGACAATCACTCAATAAATGAGGGAATACTGAATTCCAAGCCTGGAGAGCTCTACCACATTCTCCAAGGGACTAGCAACAGTCCCCCAAGTGCAGGGGCAGTGTCTGGCAAAAGAGGATGGTCCCATGATGGGTTCTTGTTATTGATGACTAGCCTTATGAGTCTTTGGTCTTGTAATTGAAACTTAGCCTACTGTTATGGGGTGCCTAAGGGTTGCCACCTGAGAGCCTCCTTGTTGCTCAAATATTGCCTCTCTCTAATCCAAACTCATCATATAAATGCATTATCTTCCCCCCAACGTGGGATATGACTCTCAGGGATGAGCCTCCCTAGAAATGAGGGATTAATACCAATTGCCAACTGGCAACATGACTGGAAAAAGACCTTGGATAAAAGGGGGAAAAGGTAAAAACAAATGAGTTCATGTGGCTAAGAGACTTCAAAGAGAGTCGGGAGGTCATCCCAGAGATAACACTTACACACACCTCAGTAGGATCTCATAGAACACCAAAGTGGATATCATCCCACACAGAGGGGCTCCTGAGGGCTCTGGAGACACCCAGATCCTATATAAGGGGGAGGGGATAGCCCCAGAGATTGATGCCTTATTAGTGGGCTCTTCTTTGGAATCTGTGCTCCTGAGAGTGACAGAGCAGGGCTCAAATAAGTCCTCCCTGCACATGGTCCATCAGCCCCTTCTATTCAAACCTATATGTGATGCTGGAGTTTGTAGGTGTACATCCAGAGACTGGAGCCTCTGGAATGCCCATGTGCCAGCTGTACCTGGAATCTCAGTGGAGCTGCAACTCCTACTCTACAACTCAATGGATTCACCCAAGTCACCTGGTGAGGAGATGATGATGGACAATGGCCATCCCAGGGAATGGAGAGAGCCTGCAGCTGCAGGCAGGGTAATCCCATCCACCGTATCCATGGGATAGAAGCCCACTCTCACTTGGAGATGGAGTGGACATCACCATCCCAGACTTCTCAGGATATTATCCTCCCCTGCCACAGCTGTAACCCTTCTGTGGTCCAAAACATCTTCAAAAATGAAGCCAAGAATACTGCCAAATATAATTAATAGGAAAATGAAATAATAATAAGTTTAAACATTAGAAATAAAATACATAATAATTTAGAAAAATTAAAAGTAAATAAAATTTTAAAAATTGGTA
>JAQZBX010034852.1:0-24823 GCA_029593785.1 Cabassous unicinctus | reverse complement strand
AATTTGTTTTAATCATAATTTAGAAGAGATCTTCCCATAGTTTTCAAGGACTTTTTTTTTTTTTTTACTTACTGAAATTTGGTGATTGGGTTAATTACCCTCATTTTAAGCCTATTAAAAGGTTTAACTTGGAGAATTACAGCATAAACTATGATTTTTAATTCTCCAGCCTGTATTTCTCTATTTTGTTACACCTAACCCTTTTCACATTCTTCCTCTTTTTTCTTTTCTAAAGAAGAGTCCATAGGGTTCCAAACTTTAGGGTCCCCCCCAGGGGTGGTTAACATCCTCCAAACCTGGACTCTAGGCAGCCTGCAGCCCTAGCCTCAGTTTATCTATAAGCCAGAGTTTCTAACTGCTTATTAACTTGGCACAGGCAATCACTTAAAGAATCTTTCATTTTTGCCTGTGCCAGGGGCCTGTCCCGTTTTAACTTTAACTCTTTTTCTAAGAAGTGTAAAGAGGCCTTTGCCACTTTTCTGCCTCAGTAGCCATCTGCAAGTCTCCTAACATGATCTACACTATAGCCTCTGCTATCTGGCCATTTCCCTCTTTCTTATTTAAATTCATCTGCTTTGCTACCTGTTGTAGCACTGCTAAAATTTTTTGGGCATCCCTGTACTCTCTAGGCATTCATCATTTATCCTGGATACCAGCCACTGCTCCCTACATGGACATTATAGACCAATCTGAGATTTCCCATGCAGATTCTCCTTTCCCTGAGTGCATGCCTGATATTGCTGGTGGTCCAACAGTCTCCTGGCTGGTGGCTCACCAATTGTTGCAGCCCAGATTCTGAAGGGCATGGATCAGGGTAGAGGCAAGACCAAAAGACACAATCAGCACACAATCAGATATGTGCTTTATTTATTGGGACTTACAGACAGAAGGTCTTCAGTGGTGGCAGGCTGAAGAATGAAAGTAGCACTCTGGAAAGAAGTGGGAAAATGAGGGGCAATATGCAGGGTCTCAGAACAAAGACATTTCATAACAAGGTTACAAAAATAGAGTCTAGTAATGTTATTGTAGGAAGGAATTGTATAGCCTGGAGAACATTACAGTCTAAGATACCACCTGTGTTGTTTCCTGTGAGAAGGTGTGTTACATTTTAACTTGTGTCCTGGGGCATGCAGGTGGCTGAGTGCTGTGGACTGTTTTTCTTAGGGAGGGATCTTCCTGGTTGCCCACACCTCGACTCATTCAGTGTTACAAATAATGGGAGGTAATAGACTCAAAGCAAAGGTTGGAAGTCAAGTAGAATAATTTGCATATCGAAATGAGTCAAATCATAATCTGTATCTGCATCACTATATTATTCCCAGAGGTGTCCAAGCTCACATGATTTACTAAAACACTGAGTGAATTAACAATTCTAAAACTACATTTCCTGTATCTTAGGGCTTTGATTACACTTTGCATATTGTTTGGAATTGCCTTCCCAAATAATCAACTCCTAGGTGAATTTTGTTTAGATTAATTTATCAGATCCAATGCCAGGACAAAATCTGGATAACATTGAGTATGTGAAAGACCAATAGCCCAATATGATTTAAGCATTTTAGTCATTAGACATTCCCCTGGGTCACAATGACTGCATTTTCTAGCTAGACAAAGAGCTTTTTGATAAAAACAAATTTGTAGGGCTTTGGCTTTGAAGGCCTTTGCCATTCCATATTCTCATTAAGGAGAAAAGATCACACTTGATTCTTATTTTAGATTATGATCTTCATTTCTCCTCAAAAAATGCCTTTATCATTTTCTTTGAGAACTTTTTATTTCCAAGTATCATTTAGGTCAATTGTCTGAAAATTTATAAACTTAAAAACATATTCTAATGGAGTTTGTAAACTACCATTAGAATTATTTGGAGGAAAAAAGACACAGTGGAACATATTTTATTGTCTCCCCAATTGCTTATAATTTTCATACATCCCTCCTTTCTTCTTTTATTCATTTACAGCTACATTCAAATTTAAAGCTGACTTCCAAAGTGCTGTGTTTACAGAATAAATAACAAATTTGAATCTTGCACTTACTGTGTTCCATATACAAAGTGGTATCACTTAATTTTCACAGCAACCCAATGAGAAAGAAAAATAGCTAATTCCAGGGGAAGGGAAGGATGAAGATCAGAAAGAGCCATCATGTGGGCTTTGGAGATGATGGCAGTGCTCTACTTCTTGATTCACGTGGAGGTTATAGGGGTATCACCATTGTAATTTTTTTCCACTTCTCTGCATATATTATATTTATTAATTTAAAGGAGTGAAAAATAACTATATGGAATTCTAAAACCATAAAACCAATCCCTGAAGCTACCCAGGATGTGAGATTTGATTTGCCTCCAAAACCAAAAGGGAAAGCAATTCTAGGTATTTTATACTTGCTTAATCTAAACCTTAAACTCCTAAAAACATTTTTCCAGTGATTTTTATACTTTCCTTCTAAATTCCTCTTCTAGTCTAGATCGTGCTTTCACATTTGTTCCTCCTCTTAACAGAGAAGAATTTCCTCCTTTGATCCCCTCCTAGCTTTCCTTCTGTGTCCTTGCAGATATTACTGAGCTCTGGCTTGTAGCTCCTGCATCTGAATCCTTCTAGCCTTAGTTCCTCATCCAGGAACAACATTTGTTTCCATGGATTCTCCTCTCCCCAAAGTGAAAAATTTCCCAAAATGTCTTTTCATCTTGGCTTCTAAAAGATATCAATTAATAAAATACATATTAAAATGAACTATCCCTCCATGAAGCTATAAACATATTCATGGATATAATATCTATACACATTGATAAAACAAAATTGGATATATGGATTTATTTAAATTACATTTTTAGTAATCTTTTTGTCATTAAGTCTTGAGAAAGAAAAGCAAAGGAGAAAAAAAGCAATTGCACTCCTCTTATCAGTGATAAAAATTGTATTTTATAACATTTTAATCTGTTTCCTTTATATATTTGAACAATGTATGTATTTTATAACTTTATGGCATGAATCTCTCAAATTTACCAATTTTATACTTTCCTTTGTACATTAAATTATTAATGGAAATTCTTTTGTTCTCCAGCATAAATTTCTTTAGTGATTTCATACAAAATTTAATGAAAAATACTCTGTTAATATTAAATTGGTATCAATAACAAATCTAATTATGCAATAAACAATCCAGTTTTCTTGTTCATACAATCAGTTAAAAGTGGATTAATTTAGCTGGGCTGGTTTCATTAAGAAAATCTCACAATATGTATAGTAGAATGTAAGGAGTCAATGTAAATATAAGTAAGTTATATAAGCACTAATCAATACTTTTTCACATGAATTTTCAATTTTTAGCTCATATTTAATATATTCATGACTTTTCTTCTCAGTTTATATTAACAACTGAAAAATATAAGACTCAGAAATGTATTGATTTGGTCAGAGTCATACAGTAAACAAACAGTAGAGTGGAATTCAAATCAAGGTTTACTGATTCTTGCTTTGATGCTCATTTTTTCCCCAGTGTGGCCATTGATCACATAAATAAAATACATCAGTCATTGATATTCTGAATTCCCCCTAAGTTTTTTTTTAAATTTTAATCCAAGGGTAGATAATATTATAAAGCAAGCAAATGTGAAGGTGCTTTACTTCCTTGCATACTTGAGAGGCACTTGGACTTGGAATAACATTTACATTCACAATATTTTTCTCCTCAAACCTGTAGAGTTGCTGCATTGCCAATTAATATATGATATATTAGGGAAATTCTCTAACCCAGTACAATATTCATTTATTTGTTAGTAACTAATGGAAGTGGCAATTTCTATAATTACTATTTTAAATAAATCTGCTATAATTCTTATCTCTCCACTTCATTCTCCTACATTTTCTATTGCTGATAAAATTATTTTAAAAATAATCATCATGCTTTCCAAATACCTCCCTTATTAATATTACACAGTTTCCCATCACCTTATGTTGTCTATTCCTTTTCATAGAGATTCTATTCATTTTCATTCTCTTTATTTTCTTACATTTTCTTCTTGTTCTTCTAAGAAAAACCTCTTGGAGATTTATGCTTCAAAATATCAACAAATATGCCATGAATTTTTAAATATTTTAATAACACATATAAATTTGTTTCTTTTCTCTCAAAAAGAAAGGGAATACATACAAAAATAAAGATGCTAAAGAAAAATTGTTTTTAACATCATTTCCCTTGGTCATATTCCTTGCCCATTTGAAGGTGATTGAACTAATTTATTATATTAATATATTAGGGTAAGAAATAACAAAATAACAGTTTTTTTCCAAATGCAAAGTCTTACAGCCATTCACTTAATGGTGTTCCACTGGAAAGGGAAAAGATTGATTAATTTTATCATCCTGCCTTTCCACATTCTGAATAAAGGTAATATAATTAACCCTGTAACAGAAATATCAGCTACCAACAGGCCCTTCATATACATATTACCTCCTACCTATAACACTTTGTGCTGGGGGGGTGGGGTGGGGTGGGGTATAGAGCTCTTGAGCCCTCTGAGGACAAGTATGGCCATTCCTTTGTCTTTGCACTTAAATATTCTACTACTCAGACTTCTTCATTAAATATTTATTTCAGAACGTCTTCATTTGAAATTTAGTTGAATATCTTTTTGGCAAATAAACCTCAATTATATATATAAAACCACTTTTCACTCCTCTGTTTCTACAGAATGTCAATAAGTTGTCTGGTGACCATGTATACTGAACACAAGCAAATTGTGGTTAAAATTCACCTTCAGCCTCAGAAGTGACTATGAAACATAACTGTGACCCTTTCTTTAGTTCAGAATATTTTTTAAATATAGAAATGCCCCTACACAAACAAATTCCCACATGTGAAATTGTCACTTAAGTCATAACTCTCCACATCAAGCTTTCTGACATTTATTTTTTGAGGGAGTTGATTGCAATCACCTTACAGCTAATAGAGCTTTCTATTACAACACTACTTTTACTCTTGCATAAAGCTGTTTAGCATAGTGAGTAGGGAAAATCAACTACATTTTTCTTCTGATATTATTTTTTGACACCATCCCTTTTTCATGGACTTTTTCATCTCTCTATTTCTCACAGTATAAATTATGGGATTGAACATTGGTGCAATGATGGTGTAAAGTAGTGCAAATATTTTATCCTCAGGGAAAGTGATAGGTGGTCTAAGGTAGGCAAAGATTGAAAGTCCACAGTGATGTGAGACCCACAGGTAGACAGGGCTTTGCCTCTTCCGTCAGCTGAATGATTTCTTAAGGTGAATAATATAATGATGTAAGAACTGAACAAGAGGACAAAGGTTACCAAAACAACCATTCCCAAATTGACAAACACAAGAACACTAGCGATATAGGTATCAGTACAGGCAACTTTCAGTAATGGGAAAATATCACAATAGAAAATTTCAATTTCATGGGGGCCACAAAAGTGCATCCAGATTATCATAGGGAAATGGGAGCAAGAATGGACAGCCCCATCACCCCAAGCAACTAAGGCTAGGAAACTGCATCTTGTCTTATTCATGATAAACATGTAGTTGAGAGGTTTGCAAATGGCCACACAATGATCGAAGGCCATGACTGTAAGGGTGAATATTTCAATCATTCCAAAGAAGTGCCTGGAAAAGACCTGTAACACGCAATCACTGTAGGATGTGGTTTTTGTCCCCACTAACAAGTCACCAATCAGTTTGGGTATAACACGGGAGGTATAGCAGATGTCCATACAGGATAAATGGCTGAGGAACTTTACATGGGTTGTTGAAAAAGAAGGCTATGCCAAATGGAGACAAGGATCAGAAGGTTTCCCACCAAGAGGACAACATAACAAAACAAGAAGAGCACAAAGCAAAAGATTTGTATGTTCTTACCATAAGAAAGTCCCCCCAAAATGAATTCTGAAATGGTCCTCTGAATTTCCATATATAGCATTTATTCTATATAATGCACTAATAATTTAGATCCTGAGGAAAAAAGAAAACATGCATTTGGATGAAAATATTTACAGTATGATCATAAACATATAAAAACTCTCAACAGATCTTGCATGTAAAATCATATATTATCACTGAGCATATTTACTCTTGGGAAACCCAGCTGACTTTTGTAATAGTTTTTATTTTTCCAAATACTCTGTTATATTGATGACACTAAAGATACATACTATTCAGTTTTGAAAATACTACTACTTCCCAAAATAAAATGTTCTATTACTGCTATGTATAATATTTAGGTAGCAATGAACATTAATTTAACAATTCAGGGAATTCATTTTAAGGTTAATTTTCAAAGGCATTCTTTATTCATAGAAGAGTTTTCTTTTTATGATGTGTTCCTTTTCCCCAGCATGATATGGGTCACCTCCCTGAATTTTCAGCATGCATATAATCAAGAAATATGGTGTATAATACAATGAATCCCATAGTGGAAGATGGACTGTAATTAACAGAACAAATATAACATTCCCTCATAAATTAAAACAAGTATATAATACTAATACAGGGTGTCATTAAGACCCCAAATGTAAGATAATGGCTATAGTTAGTAGTAATGTTTTGACGATACTCTTTCATAGTTTGTAACAATTGTTTGACAACAGTGCAAGGTGTTGGGGTGGGGTAATTTATGGGAGCCCTGTATGATGATATGCATGTTTATTTTGTAAGATCACAACTTATACTGTATACTTATTGTTTATAGATGTTCATATATGAATGATAAACGTCAATTTAAAAAGTTTTTAAAAATGCCTAATTTGTAAGCTGCTTGATTTATATTGTGGTTATGGTCCTAGAAATAGGAAAGATAGAAAGCTGAATTTGGTAAACCAATCTTGCTGACAATGTTACAAGACAAACTACTATGGAAATATATACAGAAAATATTAGAATTTTTGTCAATGACTGATAACTGAGAAAAATAATTTTAAAAAATATTTTTTATTTCCTGTTTACATTTTAGTGAGAAACAGCTTTTATGGGTGCAATTAATGTTGCAAAAAAGTTTAAAAAGTCTAACTGAAATGCACAAGTATGTTGAACTCAGCACAATTTACAGGTTCTGCTAGAATAAATTGTAGGCACCAAAAGTTAAAAGAGATAATGTTACTTAATGTTACTGTAAAACAAATATTGTGGTCAGGATATACACAGCTGTTACCTGTTAAAAGAATTATACAGGCATTTGGTTATATTATTTTCTTGATGATCAGGACAGGACTTCCACAAAGGCAATGGTAGATATACTTCAAAGGAGCTGCTCTTCTGTGTGCTATTCTCCCCCCAGAGGTTTGGACTTAGGTAGGATGAGGTGAGTTTTTGACCTTACTCTTAGATCTGGTGTTTTTGCCAAACCTGTGTCCCCCAGACAAAATTTTAATTATTCAGAACTTTTTGAAGCAAGAATATGTATAGATTAACAAATTCAATATCTCCAAATTGTGAAGCTGTATTACTGGTAATACTTGAGCTGATTTTAGATTGTAAACAGATAATGACTTTAAAACGTGAGCTTTTTCAAACTTTCATTGCGTTTAACTCATAAAGAAAGAAGGCATTATGAAGTAAAAATTAAGTGGGAGTTACAAATACAATACAGAAAGAATTAAAGATATGAGAATTAAATAATGTGGATGATAAACCACTGTAATCCAAGCTCTGCCTATACACTTGTACACTTTTGATGATATAGAAAGAAAATTGACCATCTAGATGTTTCCAATATTCAGATGTTTGACATCTGGTGAAATGATGCATCTGAAGTATGGCTAATTTTTTTCTCTTTTTATTTTTGTTATATAAGTTTTATTAGAAGTTGTCTTCACATCTAAAAAGCTGTTCAATATTAGTAGGGGATGATAATCATCCATAATTCATTTAGACAATTTCTACACCTTATTCCCAGCAATATTTTAGGCAATTTACTTTCTTTTAATCATTTGTGATTACATTTTTGCAAAGAACAAATAAGATTATTTGATTTTCTCCATTCACACTAGCTGTTCTTACTCAGAGAATTCTTTGGAGCTCTCTAAATTTGAACTTCAACATCTATTAAACTGCATTTAGATACATATTCAGGGAATCATGACATTATGATAGGAAATATCCTGTTAGGTTAGTGCTACATGATCCCTGATTATACAACTTTTTCTTATCCTCTTCTTTCTTTGAATGAAAGGATTAAGACTTAATTTGTCCTGCAAGCAAGCACACACATCCCCAATCAAATCTTATGATGAAATAAACAAAAACAAAACAAAACTTCAAAATAGATCATAGGAAGGCAATCAGGACAATGTGGATTATCATTGGTTAGTAATGGGGCATTTCTGGCTATATTATATCACTCTCCTGTTTAGTTTGGTTATTTGAATTGTAATTTGCATTGTGATTTTATTTTATTTTTTTATTATAGAAGTTGTGAGTTTACATAAAAATCATGCATGAAATATAGAAATTCCATATAAACCCCTATTATCAACACTTTGTATTAGTGTGTTATCTTTGTTACAGTTTATGAGAAAACCTTATTATACTTGTACTAACTGCAGTTCTTAGTTTACATTAGAATTCACTGTGACATACAGTCTTTTTTTAATTATTTTTATTCTAGTGACATGTACACATTCTAAATTTTCCCCTTTTAGCCATACTTACATATATAATTCAGTGCTCTTATGTTCAAATATTGTGCTACCATTAAGCAGAAATGTGAATTACACTTTTTTAGTGTTGTTTGACACCTTTCTGGATTCACAGAGAAGTATGTATTCATTCCACAGGATGTTAAATGGTCTAGGATGTTAAATGCTTATGCATCTCCTTAATACATAATCATATACAAAAGGAAACAAAAACATTCTGAATTATCTGCTAATGCTGTATGTGCATATTTGCCTTGGGAGTCACATCTTATATGCTTATTATGCCTGAAATAAATATGCTCTGGAAGTGCCAAATATAAACTGAGAGGACAACAAAAGAATTTTTATGATGCTGAAATTTATAATAACTTGTTTTGCCAGAAGCAATTCTTAAAAGATCCTCACCAAACAATCATAACCAGTTCTTTAAAGCTATATTCCTCAGTCCTCCTGGGAATTTTTAGACTGAAATTTGTTTTCCAATTTTGCATTATTCAGGCTCCAGGTATTGAGTCTCTAGAGAGGAGTACTGTTATTCAAATCCAAAGAAACTCAGTAAATTGTCAGCTCTAACTATTCTCCTCTTCTAAAGAATGAAATGGAATAAAGCAATATATGCAAACTGTCTGTTAAAAATTAAGTCCATGATACTTCCCCACTCTTCTCCTGGACCATTAGTCATACCGTAAAGCAATGAAATGTCATTGCTGAAATGGAGGGTGTTTTAATTTGATAGGCTTCTGAAAGCATATACCATGAAATGGGTTGGCTTTTAACAATAGGAATTTATTAACTTGCAGTTTTGAGGCTGAGAAAAATGTCCAAATAAAGCTATTATCAAGATGATGCTTTCTACATGAAGACTGGCTGCTGGCAACCATTGGGACCTCTGCCAAAAGGTGATGTACATGACAGCAGTGTCTGATGGTCACTCCCTTCTCTTCCAGGTTTCCTTGCTTTAAACTTCTTGCTTCTGTGGTTTCTCTCTTTTTATAAAGGGCTCCAGTAAGAGGAGTGAGACCCATGATGAATGAGTTGAATCATACCTTAACTAAAGTAGCCTTATCATAAGATCGTACTTAAAATGTTTCTAAACCCACAGGAATGGATAAACTTTAAGAACATGCTCTTCTGGCATATTCACATTTTGAAACCACTGTACTACATCCTTTAGACCCCAAAAAGACATGTTCTTTCCATATTCAAAATATGTTCATTCCATCACAATATTTCAAAAGCCTTAAATCATTTCAGAAACAATGTTTAGTGCAAAGTCTTATCAAAATTGATTATCGGTGTGGTCTGTCCTGGGGCAAAATTCCTTTCCACCTATGGACGTGTCAATCTCAGAGAAAAAGTTATCTGCTTATAATACACAGAGGAAGCACAGGCATAAGATAAACATTTCCAATCCCACAGGGAGAAATTGGAAGGAACACAGGGGTTGCAGGTCCCAAACAATTCTGAAACCTTGCAGGGCAAACTCCATTAGAATTGAAAATCTAAATGTCATCTGCAGAATGGTGTTTTGTCCTCTGAGCAGATGGAGCAGTGACCATGCTCTCCCAAACACTAGGTTCTAACCTCTGAGAACAAAGAGATGACAGAACCCCAGGTAATGGGCTCCACTCTCTGAGAAAATTTAGGTGACAGTAAGACTCTTCACAATCTCCACAGCATAGGCTCAGCCTCCTCAGAACAGTTGGGTGGTGGCCAGACTTTCCTAAATTCCTAGGCACTATGCCCCATCCTTTCTAAAGACTGAGGTAGCAACATTCTTCCTGAACAATGGGCTGGAAGGTTAACCCTCTCCAAGTACCGAGGCAGACTCACCCTTTCTACACAAGGGTCCACTCTTGGTCCAAGAAGATGTCTTTGATCCAGTCCTCAGCTTCTATGGTCATGCCCTTGAAGTGAATTTTCTTTCAATCTGTACCTTTTCTTTCCTTTTTAGTCCAGGTTGTCAGTAGTTCCTTTCATAGAGATCTTGCAAGCAACTTGTCAGTTTCACATGTAGTGCACAGAGGTCCAAATCATCAGACAAAAAAATCTGTCCACAAATCCTTCCTGGATAACTACATTTCCAGTTCTGACTTGCACTTGCATGTTAAGGCTTAACATGGAGCACTGTACTCTGGGGACTCACTTTCCAGAAATTCAGAATTTTTCAGATCATAAATGTCTGGTTTCTTTGTGCCCAGGAGTTCATTTCTAAACTTATTCCTTTCTTCTCACATTTTTCTCTAAGCTGCAAGGAGAAACCAGGTTTCACTTTCCTCATTTAGTTTGGAAATCTTCTCAGCTATATATCCAAGCTTGTCACTTTCAAATTCTGCCATCCATCCAATATCAGGACTCATTTTTTTTCTAAATTCTCTGCCACTTTAAAACAAAGATTGCCTTTTTTTTTAATTTGCAATGACACATTTATCATTTCTGTCTTAGGCCTCATTGGAAGTAATTTTACTGTCCATATTTCTACTAACAATCTCTTCAAAGCAATCTAGCCCTTTTCTATCAAGCAGTTCACAATTCTTTCAGCATCTACCCATTACCCAATTACAAAACCATTTCCATATTTTTGGAATTTGCAATGGCAACACCCTAGCCTTCTAGTACCAACATATGTTTCAGTTTGCTGGGCTGTTAAAAGCAGATACCACAAAATGCTTTTACCAATGGGAATTCTTTAGCTTAAAGTTTTGAGCCTAAGAAAAATGTCCAAATCAAGGCACTACCATGGAGATACTTTCCTCTGAAGACTGGCTGTCAGAGATCCTTGCATCCTCTGCCACATGGCAAGGCACAGAACAGCATTGTCTGATGATCCCTACCTTCTCTCCTAGGTTTCCTTGCTTTCAGCTTCTTGCTTCTGTGGCTTCTTGCTCTCTTTGTTTGAATTTTATTCTCTTATAAAGGACTCCAGTAAAAGGATTAAGATCTATCCTGAATGAGGTGGGTCACACCTTAACAAAAGTAGCCTTATCACAAGATCCTACTTATAATAGGCCCACACCCATAGCAATGGATTAAACTTAAGATCATATTTTTCTGGGGTACATACAGTTTCAAACCACCACAGAGCATTAGGTTGTAGCTATGTAAAAGAGAATAAGCAAAACAAATTACAATTAAAACAAATTTCCTGCTCCCATTGGTAGGGTGGAATAGGACCAAAATTTTTTATTGAAAATGTATTAGAAAGTTAAAGGAAGTTATGAAACAAAAGCAGTCCTCTATTCTGATTATTATCAGGCCATTTTTTCCAGAGTAATTATAGAGCTATAAGGTGTATAGACTCAGAAATAACTGCAGTAAAATTCAGTTCCATCTCTGAATTTGAATCTCTCAATTTCCATGTCTCAATTGAAAAAAAAATTATACATCACACATAGTCATGTAAGATTGAAGTATATCAATATTTTATGGCATCTCACATAGATCAGATCAATTAACTTAGAAAAATAATCATGATAATATAAAGTTTCTGGAAACTTACTATATGTCATTCTCTGTATTAAGCTTTTTAAGTTCACTAAATTAAATAATCATTAAAAAACATTTTAATGGGAATTATTACCTCCATCACCTCTGTAAGCTTATAGGGTTAAATAACTTGCTAAAGATCATAGACTTTATTGTGTGGTGAAATTTGTCAGGAGCTTATTCCACCTATTAATACATTTAAATCTGCATACATTTTAAATGGACAAAGAAAAATAGAACCTACTGAGGTAGGTTAGTACAGGGAAATGAGGAGAAGACAAGCTACAACATTGCCAACAGACAACATAGCTTACAGACAACATGGCCACAAGACTCTGCCTGGAAACCACTACTACTAAAAACAAAGTTGGAAGGCCCTGCTGAGACCTTGACCACGAAGTCCCAGTTTGGACTCTTTCTGAGGCTAAGAGGAGGCCCCAGATAATTACAAACATGCCTCCCCATTGGTCCCAGATAACCCCAAACAAAAGTCTTCACCATTGGCCCCCACCATTGTGGGGTAACCAATAACAGCTGGGGCCCTTCCCCTTAGCATTAGCAAGGGGAGGAGTGATTAATAAAGTCCATGTCTCTTGGGTGTTAGTTTATGTCATGTAACCATTTTGCTCACTTGAAGATTCCTTGGGTTTTGGCTTCAACTTTTTCTGTGGTGTTGATCCAGGTGCAACAGGATGTGTTGGTGAGGGTATAAACACCACCTCCTTCTTCATTTAAAAGGTAATCAAAGGCCAACTGGTTATCCACAACTACAGAGGCAAGACACTTAAGAGAGTAGTTAGTCATTCTAGGGTCTGTCCTATTTCAGAAGTTATGGTTTCAAGGGTGGTGATAAGGATGAAAAGGGTGGTTTCATGGACTCCAAAGCCAATCCAGGGTGCAATGATGCTGGCTAGGATTCCCACGTCCAAGGACCATTCCTATTCCCTATTTAAAATGGTAGTGGGAGAGATTAAACCCTTGAATTTCAAAGTTTAGGGTAATGTAGTTTTCCCAGACAGCAATGTCCAATAGACACCAGGGTGGGGAGACATTGGAACCTTATAAGCATCCTGGTGGAATTGCAAATGAATGCAAAGCCTTTGGGGAGAAAAGCAATTCCTGAAGCTTTGTTTCTGAAAGAGGTGTAAACTAGTTGCTTATTTTGTTAACAGGTGTTTATGGGGCTTCTCCCTTAAGGATGGGATTGTTTACACACAGGAAAGGTTGCAAGGGGACCACTAGGTGAGCACCATCCCCTTGCCAAATTTTTTTAACTTCTGGCCACACATGTGGCTTTCTTCAGGTGTGACAGATGTACTGAAGAGTCAATGCTCTGCAATTTTGCTGCAGTAGGAATGGTCAGAAGAACTAGGTTTGATCCTTTCCACCATAGATCAAAGGAGTGTTTTTTCAGGTGACGTTTCCAATATACCCAGTTTCCAGGATGTACTGGCAAGTATGGAGTCACTGGTGGACCTGTAAAGAGAGACTCAGAAATGGTTTTGTGCAACTCATTTATCACTGGGGCAATATTTGGCAGTAAGAGTACAGGGTGGCTTGAGACTCTAACTCTTGGAACCATGGGAAAAGTGGCATTGGAATTCCAGTTACTATTTCATAGGGGAACAGCTTATGTGGCCCAAAAAGTCTTCCTTGGTGGTTTATGAAGACTAGGGGTAGGACTTTTGTCCAGGGCAGAAAGAACCCTTTTAACTTTGAATTTGCTTCCACACAGGTTTTATTTCTTACCCAGTACACTTTCTTACACTTAATAGTAGAGTTGAAATAAATAATGAATAACACAGTGAGTATAAAGATGAAGAATCAGTACTTGAGTTACTCCAGTTTTGTTATTCTGTGTGACCCCATGGAGTTTTTATTTGGATTTAAAACTTAAAACAGTAAAACATTACAAATTCTGAGATGAATATTTTTGCTTCATAGCAGCAAATTTTAATTCATACATGAAATGTTTTACTGAATTTCAATAATATCTTTAAAATGTGAATATTTTTCAATAACATTTGTTAAATAATAATGTATCTTTAAAATGGAAATAAAGCCTTTATATTTGGTAATTATTTAAAGGCAATAATGATTGTTCATGATTTTACATGATATTACTGAAAATATTTTGTCATATATAGGAGTAAAGTATTTAAATTAATCTGCTTCTACTGTCAAATACACTCAGTTTGTCACTTAATGTCAGTTAATTTTAAACTCAAAACATTCTTTGAAACATACATTCATTCACAGTTTAAATATTAATAAATAAAAAGGCTTATAATGAAGCAACTTGGTCAACATCTCAGAATTAAAATTTGACAGGATCCAAAATGTTTGACTTGACATCAAAGCTGAGTCCCATCCATCATTGTGAATTCTGCACCAGAAAATTAGAAATTGGTCAACTTATGATGAATTCTAAATACAGCACTGATGAAATACAAAGTTAGATTTTATTTCAAAGTTGGTTGGATATCAAGCATATTTTCTGAAGTGGAAGGCAATATGATCAAAATTGCCTTTTAGAAAATTGTTCCTTTCATTCCTCAAGTCAATCTTTGATCCAATTGGACTTTAGAGTGCTTATTAAAATCTGAATTCCAGACAATTCTGGATGAGATAGAGTGACTGGCAATAGACCAGCACTCATACATTGAAAATCCAGAAAAGAAGGGAAAAAATAGAGAAATTTTCTGCTTGAGGTAGTGGAGAGCTACTGAGGGAATAAAAATTGTAAGGAATAAAACTCAGAAGGAGCAGTAACTCAGAGAGGTAAACTGAGCTCCAGCAGGTAGCTGAGGATCCAAGATACATACAAATTGAGAGCCACTGCTGGGAGTTAAAGGAATCAGATATTTGGTCACAGATTTTGGAGACTCAATGATAAACCAGTTTTCCCCTCAGTACATTTGTCAACTATTGAGGACACATAGGATAACCATGAGAGAAAGACTTAAAAAAATAATTTGTCATATAAAATATATGTCTACCTTCTTTCTCTTAGAGTAAGTTTTTGAAGTACATCTTGTTTTTCCATATACCAGTAATTTCTTCCTTTTTCTACTGAGTAGTATTCCATTATATGGATATTTTGTTTATCCATTCACCAATAGATGGACATTTTAATAGATTCCAATTTGTGTCTGTAAGGAATGATACTGCTTGAGCACTCATGCACATGTCTCTGTGTAGACAAATGTTTCTATTTCTCTTGGATAGATGCCTTAGAGTGGAATTGCTTTACCATATAGCAAGTGTATATTAAATTTGGAGAAACTGTTTTCAAAAATGCTGTTATCATTTTATGTTTTCACCACCAGTGGATGAGGGCTCCAGTTCCTCCACAACCTCACCAGTATTTGGCATTCTCAATCTTTTCAACTTCAGCATAGAGTTGTTCATAATATTCTCTTAAGTTCATTTTACCTTCTATAGGGTCAAAATATTATAACATTCATTTCAGAGTCAATGTTTATAACTTTCTTTTTGTTGTTTCTTCTTCTTGCTGTGTTGAATAGGACTTCAAGAATAATATTTATTCAAATTGTTGATCATAAACTTCACTCCTTGTTCTTAATTTCAAAGGAATAACTTTTAGTATTTCACCATTCAGTAAAGTCAAGTCCACAATTTTTTGGAGGTAATATTTTTAAAATTGAGATTGTGATTAAGTTGTAATAAGTTAACTATTGATTTGTTAATATATTTTTTCTCCTTTAACACATTTAAAATTTACTCAGTAAATTTCCCTCTAGTATCAATACCCTTTGATAAATAGTATTGTTTATTATTTTTGATTTCTAAATATACTCTGAATCCTATTATGATTTCTTTTCTGAACCATTAGTTCTATAGAAACTTGTTTTAAATTGCCATATATTTGAGATTTTTCAGTAAAATTTATGATATTGGTTTTAATTGAATTGTTGTTAGATAAGTTGTTCTATATGGTACAGAGCTTATTTTTACATTTGGTGACATAAATATGATTATTTTATATAATCCATGTGTACTCTTGGGTTGTTAGGTAGAACATTGCATACATGAAATTTAATGTTGGTTATTGTTTTGGATCAATTCCTCTATATCCTTATATATCCATACAAATTTAGAATTTTTAACTGTTTCTGCATTGTATATTTTCTCAGTATTTAATGGTCTTAAGAATGAATAATGATTCTTGCTTTAAATTCTATTTTTCAAATGACCAAAACTGCTACAAATACTAGTATATATCCCTGCACTATCATCCACTCATTTCAAATTTTTGTGTCTTTATGTTTAAGGTGTGTCTTTCGTCAAAGCACATTACTATTTTAATCCAATTTGATAACCTTTGTTTTCCTACTAGAGAATTTAGTCCATTGTGTTTATGTTACTTTAATTATATATTTAAATTGACTTTTATCATAATTTTCCTTCTGTTTTTCCCAATATTACTGCTTCCTTCCTCCTTTATTGAATTTAATTTGCATTGGCCTTCATATTTTTTCTCAATACATCTTATCTTTTTATCTATTTAACATATCATCTATCTACTACTATGCTAGTGATTACTCAAGAAATTATGTCTGTATATTAAGTGTCAAGTCTGTATTTGATTAATATCTTTATTTTCTAACTAATACAGGCTACCTAGAATTCTTTTATTTTGATCATTCTCTTTAAACTTTTATGATTCTGTGTACAAGATTTTTGTTCTCTATCTTCTATGTTCCATGATTATTTTGTATCACAATATGTAGGTTTACACATAAAGCTATCATTTCTTTATTCCAGTTGCTTCTTGGATCTCATATTTTCTTTCTTGGAACATCTTCCTTTTTCATTAAAAAAATCTTAACAAATTCTTTTTTTATTATTATTCAAACTTTATTTCAAATTCAAAAAACAAATTAACTGGAAAAAGGCAGCTCAACAAGTTATGAAAGCATTACTCTTAAAAAGTTCTGTCCAGGCTCTTTTATCTCATGTAATTGCAACAACTAACTCAATTGTTCCTCCAGTTGTTCAGAAAGATACACAGATGAACACAGATTAGTTAAATGACATAGTCAAGTTCTCCTTATTAATGAAAAAAATGAAGAAGAGAAAAAGGGTGCTTGATCATATTCATATCTCACACAACTGAAACCCATATGCTTTTTTTGACCTTTCACATTAATGTAATATCTTCTTTGCTTTTGCTACCAAAAAATTGCAATGTTTTTGTTAACTATAGTCTATAAATTATTTTAGTTATATTTTTCCCATGTATCACCACATTCTTAATTCACAAATTCTTTAATGAGGGTGTGTTTATACTGAACTCCTTCCTGCTTATGTTGTAGTTTTGTTTTACCAAAAACTTCTCGTTTTGAAAAAAATAAAGAATTCAATGTTGACAATTTTCTTTCAGAACTCTGATGATATGGTTCCATTTTTCATGGATTCCACTACTGCTGTGTTTTAAATTATTATTAATTAGAAGTAGTATTCACCATAGCCATTTTAAGAGCACATCTTTTCCTTTATTTATGAATATTTTCTAAAGATTTTTTCATCAAACTTGGAAATTTGTCAGTTACTATCACTTTAAACATCTCTTTGCACTAATATCTAAATCCTGGAGTGTGACAGACACATCTTTTTCCGTTTTACTCCAATCCCAATATCACTTAAATTCTTGTTAATTTCTTCCATCTTTTTGTATCTGTCTTCTGTGTTCTGAGTAATTTGTTAATACTTAAAATTGAGCTCACTGATTCTTTCTTCAAGTAAAATAATCTTTTATATCCATAGAGTATCTAATTAAAATATTTTTAATTGCTTAAGTAATTTTTTATAATTATTTTCATTAATGTAGGCTATTTTGAAACACTCTTATTCCTATACTATGCTTTTAAAATTATCATCATTTTATATAATAAATATACTCATATTATGTTTTGTTTCTAACTCCAATAAATGTAGGCATCTTTCTCTGTAATCTACTCTTTCTATCCCAATTATCTCCTATATCAGTAATTTTTTATTGTGAAATCAAAAAAGTTAAATGTGCCCCTCCATTTCAGATTTTCTACACAAACATATTGATTCCTGCAATTACATAGAAATAGTATCTTCAGGAAACATTTTATTTTTTATGTTGTGTTTGTATACAAGTGTGTGTTTGGGTGTGTATGTGAGGCAATTTAGTGTTAGCATGAGTTCATGACATCCCTTCTTTGCCTGCTTTTCCACCACCCTTAAATCATATGTGGAGCTCACAAAGTTTGTTTTTTCCTGAGGATCCCAAAACAGAATTTTCCCAGTTTTACTTAATATGAAAGCAAGATTCTATTCCATAATACTACCCAAAAGTGATTACCCATGTGCTAATTTTGTTAACAACCTCATGTACTGCTGTCTCTGTGGGAGCTTTTCTGCACTCCATCATGTAAACTGCCTTTCTAAGTGCTTTCCTGTTTTTGTCTAGGATTGACAGGCTGTTTGACATTAGTCAGCATATCCCATAACCCATTGCGTGGATACTAGAAGTGCCAGAAGTTTAACGTATTCTAAGTCTTTATTTTCCATCCATCTTAGTGTTTTTGTATGAACAATTCATTTTCTTCATGTGATATATCTTTCTTTTAGGCCAGTAATATATTATGAACCAGTATTAACAAAAGAACATGACCAATATCTTAAAAATTTCAGCAATTTCAATATAAACTATGTTTTAAAAAACAATAGAAGACATATATTCACTAAAAGGCAGGTTTCAACATGTTCACAGCAACAATACTTATAATATCCATGGGGTGGTTTGAAGTTATGCAACCTCAAAAACATGTTGTTAATCTTAATTCATGTGGGTATGAACCCTGGTAAATAGGACTTTAAATGAGGTTACTTTAGTTAAGGTGTGGCCCAAGTGAATCAGGTGGGTCTGAATCCTATTTCCAGCTGTATAGGGCATGCCACAGAGGTGGTTACAGCAGAGCAGCCAGCAGCTGAAAGTCAATGGAAACAAGCAAAAGAGAAGATGCTGCCATATGCACTGCTGTGTAACAGAAAAGCCAAGAAATCCCAAAGATTGCTAGCCAACCAGAAGATACTGACCCTGGGTGGAAGCAATCTTTCTAACCTCTGAAACCATTAGCCAGTAAATTTCCACTGCCAAGCCAACAACCTAAGACAGGTTGGCTTTTATATTTGTTTTAGCAGCCAGGAAATTAAAACAAGCCTTAGTTGTGTAAGTACCCAAACATCTATCCAAAAAAAAGATTAAATTGTCATATATTCATGCAAGAAGATACTATATATCAATGAAAATAATCAATCAGAAACTATACAAAACATCAAGACACTAAAGCAAATCTATATGATTCCTTTTCTATAAAGTACATTAAAAAGTCAAACTAATCTATGGTTTCAGAAATGAAGATATTGGTCACTTTTGGGAGGAAGTGATTATAAAGAGGCATGAAGGGGATTTCTGTCTTCCCCACTGATAATTTCTCACTTCCAATCTGGGTGCAAATTACATGATATTTCTGAATTTGTGAAAACTCATGAGCTGTTCATATATGAAATGTACAATTTTCTGTTTTTAGAGTTCAATTAAAAGTTTAAAAAATAGAAGGCAATGTTTTATTCAGTTTCTCTGCATTTTAATACTTAAGGACACATAATATCATTCATCACTTTTTCTTTGGTACAGTGCCAAATGAGAGAAATAATCCTTTATTTTAAAGAAATTGCCTGATTACTTAATATCATATGAACATGACCTTCATGATTATAATAAAGGAAGGAAAGTATAAATAACAATTCCCAATATGTTGACAAAGCATCAATGTAGATGCATAAAACAATGGGGCGGGGGAAGGATTCCTGCTTGCTGATTTCTCTCTCCAGGCAATGAGGCCATGCAAGTGATAAGGATGGATCCTTTGCACTATCATGGTCCCAGGGAATAAAGGACTGAAAAGCAGAAATGCCTCAGAACAGTTACTTTCCTTTCAAGAGCATTTGATGGCGCCACAGTTTCCTCAAGGCATTCTTCATTTCCAAGTTTCTCAGGGTGTAGATCAAAGGGTTGAACATGGGGGCAGTGATGGTGTAGAAAAGAGGAAAACTTTATCTTCTGGAAAAGCTATGACTAGTCTAATGCAAATAAATAATGCAGGTACAAAAAGAGTGCCACAACAGTTATGTGAGAACTGCAGGTGGAAAGAGCTTTGCTGTGGCTCTCGGCAGAGTATGCCCTGGTGTATAATATAAAACTATAAGAAAATATCAAGACAACAAAGGTTACCAAAGAAATTAAGCCTGAATTAGCAATAAATAAGGGTCCTTTTAAGTGTGTATTAGTGCAGGCCAACTTCAGCAAAGGATAAACATCACAAAAATAGTGATCTATCTCATTGGGACCACAGAAAGGTAAGAAGATGGTGAGGAGAAACTGACCAGCTGAGTGTATAAATCCTCCAGTACAACAAGCTATGATGATAGCATTACATCTCCACCTGCTCATGATGGTGGTATGATGCAAGGGCTTGCAAATGGCCACGTAGCAGTCATAGGTCATCCCTGTGAGGATAAAGATCTCCATGCCTCCAAAGAAATGTGTGGAAAAGAGCTGTGCCATGCAGCTATTATAGGAAATGGTCTTCCTTTCTGCTAGTAAGTCAGTCATTAGCTTTGGCATCACTGTGGATGTGTAGCAAAGGTCCAAAAGTGAGTGGTAATTAAGAAAGAAAGACATGGACTGGTCAATTAACTGACTGCATGAAATAGAAATCATTATGACCAAGTTTCACATTCAAATGGCAATGCAACAAAATAAAAATAGAGTAGAGTATTTCAATATGCTTGTTTTGGGAAAGTCCCAAGAGAATAAATGCAGTGACATTAATTCATTTTCCATGGTCCAGTGTAGATAGAAAAAAATAATCACCTGAGAGGACATAATTCATGATACCGTATTTAAGACTGTTTATTGAGAAAACTTTTTGTCATTCTATTCAAGGAACTAACTAGGATTTATTGACCTTATTCGAGTTTCTTAGAGAATAAAAATTGAGCATTTAATTATTTCTCTGTGAATATTTGCTAGATGGTTTTCATTAAACTTTGCAGCAAATTTTGAACAAACTCTGCCTTAGTAGAAATGAATGCCCTTGATCAGTCAACAATATTAGAAATTTATTTGGTAATAGTATCTATTTCTGAATTAATCTAAAATAACTCCTTGCAAAAGACATATCACTTATTCTTTAAGACAATATTTATTAATGAAACAAGTATAACTCATATAGATATTATTTTTAATTGTTTACATGTAAACCTGAAGTTTAAGTTGTTCTTATAGGTGGACTATACATTATCTTAAATTCATTTTTAAGTGATTTAGCATAAAAAATGAGTAAATGTATAGGAAATTATATTTTAAATTGAATGGCTTTCTTTTCAGGAGCCTGATGCAAATATTTTGAAAAATTGTGAAGTTATTTGATTTTTTGTTGATCTGTCACTTTATTGATTTAGTGTAAATTATTTGTTGAAAGTTTTAAACACAAGATGCTTAGTTCTAAATTTAACACAAATAAAACAATAAACTTGAATAAACCATGAAATAAACCCTGGGGATTAATCCCTTAAAAGTTTGATCAAATGAAGTATGTTATTAATGTGGGGAAATGTGGGAGGGATAGATTGGGACATATGGGAATCCCCTACACTTTTTTTTATCAGTTTTATTGTCTAAAACTGTAATAAAGCATACAATCTATCCAAAGTGTACAATCAATGGTATTTGGTATAATCACATAGTTGTGCATTCATCAATTCAATCATTATTAGAGAATTTTCATTATTCTGATATCAATAGTAATAATAAACAAAAAACTCAAACAAACAAAAACCTGTATCCCTTAATATTCACCTCTCAATCTCTCTAAGCTTCCCCTACAATACATAGCTGCTATTTCATTTCCGTCTCCCTAATTTATTTTGTACATTCATATTTTTCTTTTAAGCATTTTTTTCAATTTTACTGATACATATTAATAAAGCATAAATCCATCCAAAGAGTACAATCAATGGTATTCAGTGTAATCACATGTTTGAGCATTCATCAACCCAATAACTCTCAGAGCACTTTCATTATTCCAATAGTAGTAATAAACAAAAAATCAACAAACAGAACTCATCACCTGTCAGTCTCTCTATGCTTCACCTGGTATACATAGCTGCTATTCCTTTTCCTTCTTTCTAGTATATTTGTGGGGTTTTTTTCTTTTCAATTTTTTTTTAAAAGATAGATTATATAAATGCTACACAAAAAATATAGGGATTCCCAAACGCCCCACCTCCCACACCTCCCTCAACCTCCCACATAAACATCCTTCATTAGTGTTGCACATTAATTGTAATTGATAAAAACATCCTGGGGCTTTGCCATTAAGCATGGACCATAGTTCACATTATAGACCACGTGCTCTCCCACACACTTCTGCATGTTATGTGATGATATAAAATGGCCTATACCTGTCATTGCAATGGCACTTAGGACAATACCCAAGTCCAGAAAAAGCCCCCATATTACAACTGCTTTTCCCTCTCGTGGTCCCCAGAGCCCCCAGTGGCCACTGACTCCACATCAATGTTGTAATTTCTTCCAATGCTTGAATCACAGTATGTCTATAGTAGAATACCAGTAACTCCACTCTAGTCTATAGCTCTTCCCCCAATCCTGAGGAGTCTGGGGTGGTGATGTCCACTCCACATTCAATTGAGAGGGGACTTATATCCCATGGGGAAGATGGATGGGACTATCCTGCCTGCAGCTGCAGACTCTCTCCATTCCCTGGGATGACCGTTGTCCATCATCATCTCCCCGCCAGTTGTCCTGAGCCCTACAGTTTTTATGTAACATTTATGTAATCTAAGTATCTTTAAAAAATAAAGTCTGATCAGAAAGGAGTGTTTCATATAAGTTTTGTCCTGAATGTGGCATATTATATATGGAAAATCAAATTTATTTTACCCTTCTGTTTGGAGGGTATATATTTCTTTTTTCTATATTTATCCTATATAGTACTTTTGTCCAAATCCATGAACTGTACATTCAGTGACTAATCAATTAAGAAAAAAATTATATATGGGGAATAAGTTGCAACGTGGGCTCTATTTTTTGCATTATACCATATGTTTTTACTTTGTGTGCCAAACATTTTAGCTCTTTGAATATAAGAAAAATGGGAAAACATGCATTGTCTTTGCACATATTTGTGACTTCAAAGAGTATTGGACTGTGAAATTACCTTATAAATTCTGGAGCTAGTAATAATAGATATTATTATATAAATATTTGGGAACACATTTCAATAAACTTGACTTCAACCAAATTAAAAAGAAGTTTAGAATCATTAAATTATTTTAAGTCCAAAGTTTTTCAACCCACTAGTCAAATCTCTTCCTTCCACCAATGGAGAATTTAAACGGTGAGCTAAGGAAAAGGATGTACAAGAGTAGTAAGAATCACCTCAACACCAACAAAAATGATATTAAAACAATAGATTTGACTATATAGAGTTGAACTATTGCAATTATAGCATCTTGGATGTTGATGAAAAGAAAACACTGAATTATTACAATGTTTTCCTTTAAATTCTCTTATAAACTTGTCATACCTTTTATAGTTAATCCTTAGCTGCTGTTCTCAAAATGCACATTTATGGTATACAATGTCAGTCCCAATCTTGTACCTGGCTTTTCATTGAAATCTTTCTTAAATTTCCTCCTCAACTCTTCCCATTTCTGATCAGACTACAGAAATACATTGCCTATACATAAGCAATGTTGAATATATTACTGATTTGAATTCTTGTTAAAACTCCTTTTGACATTGTTGTATACAATGTCAGTCCCAATCTTGTACCTGGCTTTTCATTGAAATCCTTCTTAAATTTCCTCCTCAACTCTTCCCATTTCTGATCAGACTACAGAAATGCATTGCCTATATATAAGCAATGTTGAATATATTACTGATTTGAATTCTTGTTAAAATAGTTTATGGTACATTTGAATTTTCATAAACAATATTTAATCTCTCATATATGTGAGATTAAAAACCCACTTGAATTATGTCCATTATATCACTTTAGCATAAGAAGAATCTTATATTAAATGATACCTATAAGAAAAGTAAGGCTGGGAATGTTCTCAGGCAAAACCAGGTAATCAATCTGTCTCCTTTTACTGATTCAAAAATTAATGCCTAATAATTGAATATAGTGTACTTTTGAAACTATACAATTGTGCAAAAAATTATTTCTTGACTCTCTAGTTGTTTTAGCTCAGAAGGCTACAGTTTGGCAATCCTCCTTCTTGTTTCAGCTTTCATATAGACCTAGGACCACTATGTTAACTGCCACATATTATAGTGCCAGTAAAAAAATGAATCATTTGCTGTAATTTTTGAGGTATTTCTTAATTCATCCACTAACTTGAGATGTGATCTTTACAAGTCACTTCATTTATCAAAGCTTTTCTTTTTCTGAAAGCTAGGAAAACCCCTATTTCTTTATATAATTCAGAGATTGGTTCTTAGACTTAACTTTGATAATAGATGAGAAAGCGCTTTTCAAATAATAAAAGAGTGCACAAATGACAATCAAATTGTATTCATATGAACACAT
>JAQZBX010034851.1:13170-24859 GCA_029593785.1 Cabassous unicinctus | reverse complement strand
TGGACATTCTTTGTTTCCTGTAACACTCCACTTCCCAATACACACACAGAGACACATTTCTCTCTATGACTATAGTTCCCAATTTCGGTATACAAAGTCAATTCATCCTGAGGCCTTAATTTCTAGTTTCGGGCCCACAATGAGGAATTCAATTATTTTACTTCAAAGAACAGTTCCAGGTACTGCCTCTTGTTTCCTTGGGAACACAGAAAATGTTGTGAACATTATATATTACCTCTCCCGAATAGTATTTCTGTAGACAAAATGCAAAATTCTACATTCAATTTCTTGTCTAGCAGACTATTTATCATTGATTTAAAAACAATTTTTCTAAAATGCAAAGCTGATCTTATGTTTGTCATAACATGTAATGGCTCACTCTTCCATTCAAGATACAGTTGAAGCTCATTAAAATTAAGTACAAAGCCCTTTATGGGTTGGCTACTATTTACTTCTCCACTTTCCACTCAAACTCAATATACTGTAGCCATAATGGTCCTCTTGCTCCAAATCAAGGAAATTTCAGAAATAATCCATTAGAAAATATCACCTTTGTTTTGTGGATCAAACCATGCACCACAGATACTCAAGTTTATTTAATTTGAATAGAAACTTATTCTGATAACTTGTGTGATTGAGAAGTAAAAAAGGGCTTTTAATGGCCTACCTCCATAATAATGAGCTTTCCTCCGATTTGTGTGATTGGATCAAAGACAAGCTCAAAAAACCTTAAGTATTATTATGATTATTTTCAGCTTCCAAAGATTCAAGAGTCACCATTATCATAGAATTTGTTATGAAACTGCCACTAGTCCAGAGCCAAACCACCACTTTGGTGAACATAAGTTAGAGTCATATGACAACTCATTTCATATGCTAAATGTTGTCCTTATTTTTGCTTTTCAGGCACCTGAAAATTGCAATCTTCAGTTTCTTTATCAGTTCTGGTGATCAAAACTCTTCAAGTCCATAATAAACTGTCCTCATCTCAACACCTACATATTGATGCCCAAACTGATTTCATCTACTTATGCTGCTGTCACCGAATGGATATAAAATAATGCATTATTTTCCTGGAATAGCCCATTTTATATAAACTAAGGCTTCTTTTTCCTCTACTTTCCCACAAAGCTGAGTATCCTTTAAATTTAGGGAACAATGGTATTCTGGAGGAGCAATAGGATTCTGTTTAGTTTTGCTCAACTGGTTTGGGCTTAACCAACAGGAATTTCTTGATTCTTGGTTTTAGAGGTGAGAAGGCTTGTTTTCTCCCAGAGTCTGTACATTCTGGTTGATCAGTAGTACTTGGGTTCCTTGACTATCCTGTCATATGGCAATGTCCTCTACTTTTTCTCCTGGGTTCGCTTGGCTGTGGACTTTTGGCTCCTCCCTGTGGATTTCTCTGACAGTATTTCAGTAATAGGATTAATACACATTCTAATTCACTTGGCTACACATTAACTAAAAATAGCATTTTCAGTAGGTACTATTTATATTGGTTTCATACCCACAGAAATAGGATAAAGATTATGGGCAGGTTTTTATCTGGCATACATAACTCAGTGTATCATAGATTCTCAAAAACAATCACAAAATTTACTGCTGAATAATTTGCTATATAATAATATTAATAATCATAATAACAATATTACTATTAAATTGATATTTGATGTGCAAGGCACAGGGCTTGATACTTTGGGAAGCAGGCACTTGTATTAGTCAGCCAAAGGGGTGCTAATGCAAAGTACAAGAAATCTATTGGCTTTTATAAAAGGTATTTATTTGAGGTAAAAGCTTACAATTACAACACCCTAAAGAGTCCAACTCAAGGTACCATAAGAGGTACTTTCTCATCAAAGTCAGCTGCCATGTGTTGAAGCAAGATGGCGGGTGATCTCTGCCTGGTATCTCCTTCCTTCTTTCTACTAAGGTTCCATGGTTCCAGCTTCTTCTGATCTCAGCTGTAGGCTTGCACAGGGCTTGTTTCCTTTCAGGCCTTCTCAGTTTCAAACTATCAGATGAATGGCTCATCTCTCCCTGGGGCCCAGGATCAAACATGACAGAGCTATCTCTTCTTCCTGTCTTCTTCCAGGAGTGTCTGTTTATATCAGTCTACCAAGGGGGTGGGGTCTCATTCTGAGTCATGCCCTACTGACATGGTCCAATCAAAGCCATAATCTTAACAAGTAATTTAATCAAGACAATCAGCTGAAACTAATGCATTCAAAGGGTATCACACCCAGAGGAATAGATTAGTTTGCAAATATAATCTCTCTTTTTGGGATCCATAAATAATCTCAAACTGTTACAGCACTCATACTCATTTAAAATTTTAAAAAATATGTCAACAATAAAGTCAGTAAGCAGTAAAGCAAGGATTTAAATACAATTTCTTTTGTTTTGTTGTGTTTTAATCTGTGCTACATTTAGCTCATATTTCTTTAAGCACTTCTTCTGGAAAATGAAAGTCTATCATCCAAGACTTACCAAATTACTGATGCAAATCCATTGTGTTATGATTTTGAAATTTACCCAAATTAGATTTTAGCATGTGTTGTTCTCTTTTTAGCCTCTCCCTTTATTTGAATTTTCTCCCCAAACTCTACTCACTTTGCATATTCCTAACTAGGATCTTAATAGCATGTTTTATGGAACTCAGCTGAAGGATGGTGTTCCTTACCTATGCTGACATCTGCAATTTTCTTTTGAAATGCATATAGCTAGAATGCTTATGGTCCCCTTGCAACTTGTGTATAAGCACTGAATTTGAGGGTATTTATATGTATCTTATCAGCAACAGAGTTTGAAGCATTGTTCTGGACAGTGCGATTCATTGAAGGATAAATGTATTTCAGTGTTTAAAGTGAAAATTTTGATGTATTTAAGTGTTTCACAGTATAAAGAGCTTAAACAGTGTTTTTAAAATGACAGCATATGTAAGAAGTGGAAGTCAAATATATGGAATTAAAGAAAATGACATTTTGATCAGTGCAGCCATTCCAATAGTCTAACTTGTTAGTATATTTAATTTAAAATATGTATTTTATTTTTGTCCTCTCTAGCATAAAATAATTTTGAAATGATTATTTTAATTAGTGAGGAATATATTACTGATGGTATCACCATACTCTTTTGTTTCACAAAGTGTCTCAAACAGAGCCCTCTTTGTTGCAGATATTAAAAAACTCAATCCAAGAGCCTAAGCAAATATACAATTTATTGGCTTACATATAGAGTCAAGCAGTAATCCTGGTTTCAGACATGGTGTAAAATCCTCAAAAATTAGCATTGTCTGTCCTTATTGGTCTATCTTGAGTCTTATTTCCAGCCCTTTCCCATATCTCTGACAGAGTGATGAAATAGGTCAATTGGCTTAATATACTTACTATATCCTTGGAGTCCTGGGTAGAATCAAATTCCTATAAAATTGATGGGATATGTCACTGTTTCCATAAGGAGAGGGAAGAGCTTCTGTAATAAAAAAAATAAAATATTTAAAACAATGCAAACCTGCCAAACATGAAGGAAAAAACACAAAATTTTACATGTTTACTATACAGGGCTTACTAAGAAATGCATTCTAATTTAATTTAGGAAACTGTAGTAGCTTGGACTTTTGTATCCCAGAAAACATATTCTGAAACTTAATCCAATCTTGTCTATGTGAACCCTTGTAAATGGGACCTTTTGATGGGTTACTTTAGTTAAGGTGTGGTTCAGCCAAATGAGGGTAGGTCTTAAGCCTATTACAATAGGAAAGCCACAGAAAGCAACTGGAAGCTGCAAGTCACTGGAACACAGAAGAGAAAAGAGAAGCCAGGAGAGAGAACCGTCTGTACTGCCATGTGACAGAAAAGACAAGGACTAAGGATTGCTGCCAATAGGTCCCAGAACACTACAGTGTCCTGGGAGAAAGCATTGCCTTGATGATGCCTTGAGTTTGGACTTCTCTTAGCTTCAAAACCATGAGCCAATAAATTGCCATTGTTTAAACCAACCCATTACATGTTATATGTTTTGGCAGCTGGGAAACTAAACGAGAAGTAGTGCTTCAGTTTTTACATATTGACCTATGCAATATTTCTTCCACTTTCCTCTGAAATGTTCTCTACTTTCTTAAGAAAATTTTTAATATCAGAATAATGAAAATGCCATAAGATGAAGCCATTTGTTTCCTTTAGACGATTTAAGATTGTTTCCTTTCATTTTCATATCATTTATCACACAAAGAACCATCATACTAGAAATGCCAAAGCAGAAGAAATGAATCCAAATGAATTTTTATAAAAATAAGGTAACAGCCTGAAAATTATTCAGCTTTTTTCTGTTCTTTCTTTCTATTTTTTCTTTAAGTACAACAAGTAAAAATCATCCTTTTGATTGAGATAAGATTTTTCTTTGAACATAATTTTACAGGTCATTGGGAAAGAAGAACAAGTTGGACACTTGCAAGAATGTATTTCCTGATGGGAACTGAATCATGTCCCCCACAAAAGGCATTTTCAAGTTCCAACCCCTGGTCCTGTGGGTGTGAACCCATTTGTAAATAGTACAGAAGATATTGTTCTTTAAGGAGTGCCCAAACTGAGGGTGGGCCTTAAGCCAATATGACTGAAGTTCTAATAGGTAAAACAAATTGGACTCTGAAGGAGGTCACAGAGAGCAGCCAGAAGCTTGAAGTCAATGGCACTGGAAGAGAAAGAAGAAAATGCTGCTATGTGCATTGCCATGTGACAGAAAAGTCAAGGACCAAGGATCACTGGTAGTCAGTCCTGCAATGCCACAGTCTTCTGGGAGAAATCATCACCTTGCTGACACCTCAATTTTGGACTTCTCCTAGCCTCAAAATCATGAGCCTGTAAATTCACATTGTCTAAAGAAAACCATTGTATGGTAGGTGTTTTAGCAGCTAAGAAACTAAAACACTTCCCAAATTGTCTTTTTTGTTTTGCTTCTTAATTGCAGCATGATTGAGAAGAACCCTTTTATCCTGTGTGAATTCAGTACAGCAATATCATTTTTATTAGGTTACTAACTTTAGCTTCCTCACAGCTTCACTCCTAATAACTTTAAATGAAAGCACAGCTGAATTCCCTGTACAATTTCAATGATGCTCTAACTGTTCTCATTGATATCAAAGTGTGATTCCAGTGTCAAAGTATCCTGGTTTAAGCTTCTTTTAAATTTTTCTCATGGGCTGTTTTGCAAAAAGTTCTGCTGTTTCTGGACCGCTAACTTCAGTTCTTCTTGTTTTCCCTTTCCAATCTCTGTAACAATTCATCTACTTCCTCAATGAGTTAAATAGTTTGAAACTATAGTTTTGTTTAATCGACATGACTTCTTTTAATATGACAAAAGTACTAATCAAGTGAGGAAATAGAGAATGATTGTTTGATTAAAGACAATGAGTTTGCTTTGTGAGATTCTTGAAAAGTTGGTTTATTTTTTATTATTATTAATTTAAACAATGTAAATATTACTGAAAAGCAATATTCCTCAACTTAAGGGAAATAAGGACACATGATGTCATGTTTGGACATGAAAAGAAAATTCAATACAGTGCCAAATTCAACTATTTGGTTATGGGAAATGTTCAGGAACATATTGGTTATAAATTGACAGTGTTAAGAATACTGAATTGAAACTTGAAATGTTATTAAAAAGGAATGAATTTGATTTGTATTATTAGTACTTTCTAAGAATGAAAGAGAATCATAAGTTCTCTGAAATGCTAAAGTAATTGTATCATATCTTCCAGTTTTGATGATTAAAAATGGTATATTACAGAGAAAAAAAATCTACTTGATAGATGTGTCATCATCTATAACCTTCCAATTCTTCAAAACCCAGTACAATTTTAGCCCTCTGTTTGAAATCTACTTTTCCACACCAAAACACATTTTAATCTGAAGCAGTGTAACTAATTCTACCAAGAATTTAAGAGTTAGCTCAGATTTAGAAGGCATGGAAATAATTATTTTGGGAGACAGGAAAACACAGTAAGAAGTTTTCAGGGAAAAAGACCAAGGAAGTTTGTATCATGAACTGCATTTTATAAGAAAGATGCATAAGATAGGCAGTAAATCAAAGCCAGAGATAACAGTAGCTTTCAAATGGAAAAAGTGAGAGAGAGAAAGAAAGAGAGAAAGCTAGCTCAAAGTAGAAGGTTGGAAAACAAGTGTGATATTTGTGGGTCAAAGGAAAACCAAAGCAGCATATAAACCAAAATGATTCCAGAAATCAGTAGCCTAGGAACATAAGATGCCCTTATGTTGATTTTCAGTTGAAGGTCAAGGAAGAGAATGTGAAGAAAACTTGTGTTAAAATTTTGTAGCCTTTTACGATCCCAAAAATTATGTTAGCATTGCATAGTGCAATCCTTTGTCCGTTTTTTTTCAGTATTAGTTCTGTGAATATGTATAATTTTCTTGAATTGCTACTTAGCTTGTAGAAACTTCCAGGACAGAAAGATAATGCTACTTTCTTTTGGAAAAATCATAACATCTCCAAATGTGTTGGGTCTACAATGCTGTTCCTATGAATACATTTAGTGATTTATCAATTCATATGAGCACATCTGCATATGTAATGTTCATATTTTTACCTGCTTTCTTTGATAATGAAAACAATGTATAGAGAGGTGCTAGAAAATGGGAATTGAGAGAGAGGACTCTAAATTATAAGAATAAACTCTTAAAAAATATCATTTCCTTTGTGATTGTAAAATATATGCATTCACACTAACAATTTAGAAAAAAAATACATAATATAAATTAATCCTATGACCCATATATATGTGCTTTAAAATTTTCATGGAATTTTATGCTATTGTCTTGAATGTATATACATATATAAATGAATGGATAGCTAGATAGACAAAGAGAATTTTAGGATTTGGAAACAAATATTTAGTTGCAGTCCTCCTAAATAATGTCCAGATCACAGATATTCCTTCTTAAGAGAATACTGAGAATACTGAGATTGTATACATAAATATACACACACACACACATTTATATACATGGTGGGCTTTAAATTTCATAGAGAATTGTGAACTAAAGATATCCTTTTTTCCCTCATAAGCCCATATCACATCACATTCTTATTTGTTATATACTGTAATCCTATTCTCAGGTCAAATATTAGAGACATGCATTAAAAATCTGATATGCACATGATATTCCTTTGTGTGCAAAAAGATTTTTCATTATATACTTATAATATGGTGCATATTAAAAATTCCCTGTTAATATTAATGTTATTTTCAACTTTTCACAAATATAAGCATTTTGTAAACCCATTCTATATACATCTTAAATCACATGACTTTGTCATCATGAAATAATTCTTTAAATATAAATTGGTGGACAATATTATGCTTATTAAAATGGTTTATTCACGTGGCAAAACTGACCTCCCACTCATATTATTTATGCTTGCACCACCAGTATATCTGACTGTACATTTTCTAACATGCTGGAAAACACTGAATAACCATCAACTATTTTTGACTTTGTGGTATCCCTTGTATTTGCTCTCATTCTATTATTATGAGTTTAAATCTTTTGAAATGGATATTGGACATTTCTAGATTTTCTTTTCCTTTCCATTTTTCTTTTGTTGCATTCTGTTTCATATTGGTTTTGTAAAAGGATTTGTTATATTATGAAAATTAAGTGAACACATATAATGTGACTTTAAATGTTTTTTATGTTTGTTAATTTTAGATATTTTATTAATTAGTATTTTACATACTTCAATAGGATCCCTTTTGTCATAGTCAGTTTTTGGTTAATGCTTCCAAGGACTACAAACAGAAATGCATTTCAAAAATATATTTTCAAAAACTTATTAATGAATGATCATAAGATGAAAATTATTTCTTGGTATCCAAGAGATATCTACAGCCAATTAAAGAAACTTACCTTTGAGAACATGGGCTGTGGAAATGATTTGAGCCTGCCAATCTAACTATTTGAGTCACTCTGGTATATGCCTACTCTAAAGGCTCATTCTATGAGGCCATCTGAAATCTAGCTGCTGACTGAGCTGCAAATCTCATCTTGCCATCATTGCTGCTTGGATACATCATCATACCAGACATGGTGATATATCTACTATTATAGGCTAGATACAAAGGAAATGATGGTAAGACTACTTCTGCATGCCAGCTCTCTTTCCTGAAAAGAGTTGGCCTATTTATCTTGCAGTGATGGAGAACCTGTCTTTGCCTGTTCTTGGCAAATTAACAACATCAGTCCCTTGAATTACTTTTTACTCATGCTGGCTCACATAACTTTCTAAGGCAGTATGGTCACTGATTGTGGCTGTTCCAGAAAAAATATTATCCTCTTTTGGCTGTTTCCTGGGTAATGATCAAGAAAAAACTGGTGGAAGATTATATAGATCCATTTTAAAAATTTAGAATTCCAATGTGACCATTCATGGTTATGGTGTGTTATTCTTACCTTTAATGCTAATCTTGGGTTAACTTGGTTGGTATACCCTCCATGTGTCAGTCTGGGCAGGGGAAGGTCTAGGGAAGTCAAACTTAATTCTGGCTCATTCACCTGGGTCTTCTTGCTGTATTGATGTAGTCCTAGCTCATAAGTATAGTAATAACTTAGTTGAGTATATTGGCCCAGGTCAGCCAAAATAAGGGACATAAATTGTCTTTAGAAGTTTATTGAGGCCCTTGACATTCTACTACTTGACCATTTACTATTGACCATTCCAGGTGAAAAGTCTAGGTAAGAGTAGGAAATGGTTGAGAAAAATAAGTGAAATTATAGCTACTGACAGAGTATCCACCAATTATTTGGAGATATGGATAGAGAAAAAACCCTGGCAGCTTAGACCCTGTGAGGTTTGAGGAGGGAGGGACATTAATGATTGTTGTCTTTCAGAACCATCCTTAGACCTTTCCTCTTAAAGGAAAATCCACTGGTGTGGCTCTCACAAACAGGTGCATATATCTTAAATTTAACTGACTTTTGGGTCTGCCATCATTGCTATGTGGTTCTGACCAAGATTTTATTGCCAATCCCCTTAACCTTACTATGAATTTTATAAGAAACAGCAGGAGAAGACTCCAATTCCTGTGCATGCCAAGCAAAACATGTGTCAATACTTCTTGATCTCTACCCCATCCATATATAACAGTTTGTCAATCCATAAGTGGACAAATGTCATCCAATTGGTGATATGGACAAATTGGTAAGATAGTACTGATTACCCTCATGTAGTATCTTCAAAATAACTATTACAGTAAATTATTTGAATTTAATTTGTAAACTTAAGTTCTACTTGTTGTATGAGTGAGCCACACAGAGATATTTTCAACATATGCCCCAACTTATGTAGGTGCCATTTAGTAGAATCCAACAACTGTGAACAAACTTCCTTTCCAAGGCACCATGTATCACCTGGAACTGTGTTTCTTGTATTGGAAAACAAGCAATACAAGAAGAAGTGGTGATGTATAAAGAAACACAACAGTAGATCATTTAGCCCTCTGATAAGATCTCCCAAAAAAGGCTAATGTTGCTTACTCAAGAGAACTTCCCAAGGGAATAATTAATTAATTATTTATGCACCTTGTGGCTGGTTCTTCCTACCAATGGGAGTAATTCATTCAGAAATTGTCTTTAAAATTTGTCCCTTACTATAGCTGAAATGATTAATGGCACCATCTCATGTCTAGAAGGCATTAAAGTCAGCCTAACTGGCCAGGGTTGTTAAGTATGACAGAAGTGCCCTAGACATGTTGTTTGAGTTGGAGACAGTGTAACAGTTAATTATTCTGCTATTCCTGGTTTAACGCCTTAGGTGGAAAGATAAGTACAGAAACTTAAGGAGTCACTGCTTTCTAAGTTAGACCTGGTTGGTTTATGGGATTTATTCAGCTTGTTGGGACTGGAGTCATTGGAGTATGTGTTTGGTAAATATTACAGGTTGGCTTAATCTTGCTCCTTGGAGACCTGTTGATTGTGGCCTTGCTAAATGTTCTATGAGACAAAATGAATGGATTTGGTCACAGCCCTCTTCAGTCATATTTATTAAAATGACCAATGAAATGGTGTAATATGGGAAAATTGGGCAAAAGCCAAGATGGTATGGAAATTAGGGAATGATATTGTTTACAGACAAGGATCCATGGTTCTGCATTTTTACATCTTGCAAACAGAGGCAATGGCTGGAATTTTTTCTGGGCTATTTGTCAAGATGTTGGTAAAGTGAACATTTTTAGAAGATTCACATCATGTTTCCTTCTAGAGCATAGGACATTTGTTTACTGTTCAGAATAATAAAGAGAATGTCTGCCTCTGGAGTAAAGTTCCGGCCTCTCATAACAAACTTCATACTCATCTCTTAATTAATAAATTTGCTAATTAAAATTTAAAGTAGCTTCATCTACCTGCCCTTTAGCCTATTCCAAGAATTCCATTTAGTGCTTCGCTAGACATTCAACTCTTTCCCTTTTCCTCTCACTACACATGCCCTTCAGATGGAGGAATTATCATGTTTGATGGGGCTCAGTCATAACTTCCCAACTTCTTAAATTTCCTAGCACATATACAAAGTGTCCACTTTCTTCCAAGACACACAGTTCAATGACCACAAATTTCCAGGGATTTGAATTAGGCATATGCATTCTGTAGCTCATGAATCTCACTATTATCCAGGACCTTCCCTAATTCTCTCTTCATTCTATCTGATCAAGTGAACTGGCACAATTGGTTTAACTACCACATGCTGGATCTGTCTTGATTGAAATTGATTTAACTTAGCTTATTACAATGTTAGCAGCCAAAAGAACAATACAAAATCATGGAAACAAGTAAGAGAGGAAATGGTTCCCCATTGTTTCATTTATTTCTCAGTGAGAAGTCCCAAAAACTTAGTCATCTTGGCATATGAAATGACTTGGGGCTTATGAAAATTAATAATGTGCTTTATTAACAAAAACTGGAATTTTTGTGTCTCCACCATTAGGTATTTCCACATTTTGTTTTTTTAAATCATTAGATCTACCTGAATACTCAAAGTGACAGGATTTTGTCTTAGCTAAAACCCAGAGAATCAGATTCTCAAAAACAAAAAACCAAACAAAGCAAAATAAAATAAATAAAAAAATTTCAGTAAGAACTGTCCATTTTGGTTTGTTCTGCATTTAATTGAAATTTTTTGCTACAAAATCTGATACTCACAATTATTTGAACACTAGATAAATAGTAACAGAGAAAGTATCTCAGTTCAAGGAAACTGCTTTCATTTTTATTTCAGTGGTATTCTTTATAATCCAAGACTTCAGAAGGAATTGACTTCTTTAACAGTTGCTAGCTGGATAAAATTTCTATATGGTTCCATTTATTTTAGTGTTTTCACTGTGTTTGACAATATCATGTCAATCGGAATGACAGTGTTAGAATTCCCAATGCAATAACTTCTGCATAAGTCTGAAGAAGTATAAGACCTAAAAGTCAAACGAATCCCCTTAGCTTTCTGCACTGATAGCACTTTATCCCACAAGACATTTTTATATATTACTAAAAACTATATTCTAGTGTTTCTTTAGGCTTTTGGACATTGGACACAAATATATTTTTTAATGTGTGCCTTACATCAGGAGTAAACATGTAAAGACATTCTATTTTTCTTTAAGTAAACACCACAACAATGGTTTTAT
>JAQZBX010034851.1:0-13070 GCA_029593785.1 Cabassous unicinctus | reverse complement strand
ATTCAAAGGAGAAAGGTCGAGTAACTGGGCTAATTCCATCAGTCAGATATTGATGTCTGTTCTTCTAATGACACATAATGCTTTTTTATTAATTGGCTTTTAACCTGAAATAGATAAGCAATCACTTTACATTTCCAAATCTCCTAGTCTGTGTTGACAGAGCAAATAAATCAATTTCTAAGCAAAACCACTCTCTAACTGCCTAAAAAGTACAATTGGTGACTTTGATTTATACATGAACGTAAAGTTAGCTTAGTGTTTCATTCTTTCTCTTTTTAATGAAAAATTTTGGTGTATTGTCATGAAAAACTTTTGTGCATGTGTGTTTATATGTGTGATAATACCTGCAAATTTTGTTTTATCTATTCTTTAACATTTATTTTTAAAATCCTTAATTCTAAATCTGTAAGAACTTACAATGCAAGCTTTTTTTAATGCTTGTGCTAAAATATAGCAACTTAATTTTCCTGGGACCTGTGCAATGTGTGGCATTTTGATGCCCTTCATGTTAAATTCTCAGTTTGCTTTTTAAAGAAAAACCTACTGATTGTCTGACTAGATACAAGTAGTTAAGATTGTGAACTTTGATAAAGGCAGAAGATTGTAGAAAATGTTAAGCGGATGATTTTTCAAGTTTCAAACCCTTGTTTGCAGTAAAATTTAGAACCCCCCCAAAAATAGATATTATCTATATTTTCTTGTTATTTATAAAACCCATATAAGAAGCTGAACTTTAATATTGAAACCTGTCATCTGTTGTAAATACTATCCCAAGAGAGCAGTCATTTCTACTTTGTTTTTAGTGATTCTAATAGGATATAGTAAATAGTCACTCTTTCATAGTGACTACATTAAAAAATAAGAAGTTGAAACTTAGACTTTAAAAAAGGAACTTTCAAAATTCTTCCAATATCTTAGTTACCAAGTAAGTGGAAGTTGTTCCTTGAATAATTGTAAGTTATGGTAGTGAGCATGAAGAATTTTTGTAACAACAACTTAAAACAAAACATAAAAACATAGCCAATCCTTAGAGCAGAATGAATGGGAAGAAATAACCAACCACAGACAGATACTGGCACTAAGAACTAAAGATCCTCAAAGGTTAAGGGGATTACGCATAATAAAAATTGGAGTTCTCCTGCATCATTATTCTTGGAAAAACTGTAGAACCTAGCTATTATGAGTAGTGTTGATACTTTGAAAGAGTATAAAGTATCTGACTGAACTGATACAAAGATCCTAGAGAGCCAGTTTTGGATAACAGGCAGAAATAGGGGGAAGGAAGGCCACAAGAACCACAGCAATAGCCATGTAAGAGCAGTGGTCTGGTATACACACCTTCATTGCTGATGGCTATGGACCCTGGACACTACACCAATGAAAAACTCTACACACCGATAATGCCACTAGACCTTTCTAGCCACCTTGCTTTCACAAGTTTCAAAGACTTGGGCAGATGCATAAAATTGACTGAGCCTGGATCATAAGCAACACTATACCCAATGAGGAATTCTTTAATGTAAAGATTCATAGATCTTAAGTGGATCAAAACACATGCACACACTCCCGCATGCACACACACAGAAGAATAAAAAAAGAAATATGCTTTATTGAATGTTGAAAGGAACAAAAGGAAAAAAAAAATTGGCTCCTTTTCACTGTGGAATTCTGGATAATAATTAAGTTATGACCTTTAAATATCTAAGCAAAAATTATATTAAATCTATATTTTAAATCCAGAAATAACTAGCAGTTTAGAGAACATAACAAAAATTTGATCAGATGTAAAACATAGAAATTTTAACACTCACATGCTTCCAGATGAAGTTACTTTGAGCGTATACTCCAATAAAATAATAGTAAAATGAAAGAATAGGAAGATACATTGGAAATAAGATATCTAATCCAGTTGCCAGTTGGAAGAAAATGTTCAGAAATGGGAGAAGAAGCAGACATAGAAAGCAATCATTTCAAAAAACTACAAGAAGTTGGTGGCGCAAAAGTATGTATAAAAACATTGACATATGATGAATGGAATGGCTTTGATACTAAAGATGATTGACAGAGAAGCATGATAAGTGAAAGAAATCCAATAAACCAGGGGGAAATAGAGGTAAATAAAAAGCAAGGAAAATGTTTTAGAAATATATGATCCTAATAAAAATCATGATAGAATTTGGACTGATGCGAAGAATTGATTAATATAGGAAAAAGTGTTTTTTCCTACACATTTTACAGGCATTCTTATATTAGATAAGAAAAAAATAAATGATATTCCAGCATAATAAATGGTTCAGCAATGAGCCAAATTTATATCATTATAATAGTTTAAATGCCATCATTGGGGTTTCAATATTTGGAATAAATCTATAAATAAAATTTTCAATAATTAATTATGATTATAAATGAGAATACAAATTATCTCAACCTTAGTGTTGTTAAACTTAAATGATTACTGAAAGAAGGTAGACGTCTGGAAGAAAAGTGTATAGAGAAGACTGAAATTATGTTGTCCAAATTTAGTTGTACATGGCATAGAGATTAATAATTTAATGTGTTATTTGAATTATAAATGTACTATAAATTTTATATTATATATTAATTACATATTGCATATTATAGCAGTTTGATATTATTGATGAATTCCAAAAAGTAATATTGGATTATGTTTGTAAACTAGTCTTTGCCTCTGGGTATTTTAGAGTATATTGGATTCAGAGATTTTACTTTTACTTGATTAAAAAATGATTAAGGCTTTGATTGGGCCACGTCAGTAGGATGTTGCATCCGTGCCCCCTTGGTGGGTGGGGACACACAGAGAAACTCTACCACAGGGAAGGGAGTTTGGAGTTTATGAGCTGGAGCCCTGGGAAGTAAGCACACAGAGGAGCTTGATTGTGAGGTAGGAGAGAAGGCCTGGGAAAAGAGACAAGCCATTCGCCTGACAGTTCACAGCTAGCTTTGTGGAGAGAACAAAGCAGCTGAGCCTGGAGAGAATCAAGCCCCAGGGAGAGAGACGAAGCCTAGAAAGCCAGACCATGGAGCCTTAAGAGGAAGAGGAAGGCTGAATGTCAGCAGCCTTCTTGCTTCAACACGTGGCAACAGACTTCGGTGAGGGAAGCAACTTACACTTTATGGTTTGGTAACTGTAAGCTTCTATTCCAAAGTCTGCTATGAACATTGGTGTGCATATATCTGTTTGTGTTCCTGCCTTCAATTTTTCTGGGTATATACCCAGTAGTGGGATTGCTGGATCATATAGCCATTCTATAGTTAGGTTCCTGAGGAGCCATCAAATTGCCCTCCACGATGGTTGCACCATTCTGCATTCCCCCTGCAGTGGATAAGTTTTCCCATTCCTCCACATCCTCTCTAACACTTGTGGTCCTCTGTTTTTTTAGTAGCCACCAGTGGAATGGGCTTAAGATGATATCTCATTGTAGTTTTGATTTGCATTTCCCTAATAGATAGTGAAGTAGAGCATCTTTTCATGAGCTTTTTTAGCCATTTGTATTAATTATAGAATATTTCTTATGTTATTGAAAAGAGGCAGAGCAAGTGTACTTCAGTGGTTGGGCATCTGCCTTGCATGTACGTGGTCATGGGTTCAAACCCTGGTTCCTCTTGAAATATAAGAAAGAAGAAATGCATTTAAAAAAAGAAAATATGCACCAATCTTCCTATGCATATAGTTGCAAAAATTATAAAGTAAGCTATTGGGAAATTTAATCTATAAAAATAATACACTAACACCAAATAAGATTCATTCTATGCAACAATATAAGCAATATATTCATTATTTCAATAACAAAATATTCAAAAAGAAAAACCATAAAACCGTATCTACCAATTTTTTAAATTGCTAAAATTCTGTATCCTTTCTTAATACACATTTTTTAATCAAACTAGGTTTAGAAGGAAAATTGCTAAGCTTGATTGGTATCATCAGAAACCTACAACAACACAACAACTAGAATGGTGCTAAGCTCATAGGACACAGTTAGTAAATACTTACTGAATAAGGAAATATAAAATAAATTTAAATATAATAATAAAAGTAAATTTGATAAATGTGTTAAGCATAGGGAACTTGAAAGAGGCATATAAACAAACTGATGAGAAAAAATGACCAAATTTTCCCAAAACAGGAAATCACAAATTATAGTAAGAATGACTAAGTATAATGTCCATTAGTTTGGTAAAAAAAATTCTTGTAATATTTAGTGATAGCAAGGTTACGAGAAAAATGGTATTTTCACACTGCTTGGTAGATATATAAAAATTTATGTTTTTCTTTGAGAAAATTTGGCTTTATCTGGATTATTTAGATGTACATAATTCCAAAAGTACTGATTATACTTTTGTGCTTATGATACATAAAAATGTAGGCAGAGGGTCAAAAGTGCATTAGTCATAGTGGCATTCTTTATAATAAAGTTACTTAAATGACATGTAATAAAGGGAATGGCAAATAAACGATAGATTATCTACAGTATGGAGCAATGTGTATCAGTTAAAAAGGGAAAACATATTCCTCTAGACCATGGCATGAGAGAAAGACAAGTTCATGAATATATGCATATCAATAAAGAACACACATACTCCTTTGCCTGAATATACATGCACACACTCACAAAGATTAGAGCTAAATGTAGGTAAATATATATGTAAGCTTTATGTCTGGAACATTGAATGGATAGTCAGGTAATTTTCATATTATTTTATATTTTTAACATTTTTACAATGCATTATGTTATTAATCCTTATATAACAGTTTTATAGACATATAATTCACATGTCACAGGATTCACCCAAAGTATATAATTCTGTGGTTTTTAGTATATTTACAGAGTTGTGCAACCATAACTGGAAACTATTATAGAACTTTCCCATAACCTCCAAAAGAAATTCTATACCTATTAGCAGTCACTCTGTATCACCCCATGCCCTCAATCATGAGATATTATTCATCTACTACCTTCTCTTATGGATTTGCCTACTTTGGACATTTCATATAAATGAAATCATATATGGTATTTTGTGACAAGGTTTCTTCACTTAGAATAATATTTTCAAGGTTCACCTATATTTTAACGTGTATCAGTATTTCATTCCTTTTCAAGCTCAAATAATATTGAATTGCATAGCTATACCACATTTTGCCTATCCAGTCATGGACTGATGAACATTTGTGTCCTTTACACTTTTAAGCTATTGATGTTATGATTAGGGCTGTGATGATCATTTAGGTACATGTTTTTTATGGATGTATGCTCTAATTACTATTAGGTATATATCTAGGAGTAGAATTGCTGGCTCATATGGCAACTCTGTGTTTAACATTTTGATAAACTTCTAAACAGTTTACCAAAGTGTATGTACTTTTTTACTTTCCCATATAAAGGATCCAATTTTTACACATTTTTTTTCCAACTTTTAAAAATGTTTTTAGTTGTCAGTCTTTTTTATTATAGCCCTCCTAGTGGGTATAAAGTTGTATTCCACTGTGGTTTTTGATATGCACTTCTCTAATGACTAATAATGTTTAGCAACCATTCATGTGCTTATTGATCATTTGTATATCTTCATTGGACAAATATCTATGTAGAACATTTGCCAACTTTTATTAGGTTATTTTTTCTTGTTGAATCTATGAGTCCACATGTTTTGGATACTGGACACTTATCAGATATCTAATTTGCAAATACTTTCTCTGATCCATGTGCTGACTTTTCAGTTTGTTTATAGTGCCTTTGAAACAAAAAACTTTTGAATTTTTATAAAATTCCGTTTATCTATTTTATTCTTTTATTGATTGTGTTTTTGTGTCATATCAAAGAAAACATTGTCTAACTCAATGCCACAAAATTTTACACTTTGTGTTTTCTTCTAAGAGTTTATAGTTTTACCTATTAATTTTAGGCCTTTGATCTTTATTGAGTTAACTTTTGTATAGGGTGTGAAGTAAGGCTCCAACTTCACCCTTAACAAGAGGATATCCAGTTGCCTTAGCACAATTCATAGAAAAGACTATTCTTTTCTCACTGGATTGTCTCGACCATAAATATGTGGGTTCATTTCTGGACTCTGCATTTATTTATAATCTATCCTTATTGCAGCAACACACACTCTTAATAGCTGTAGCTTTGAGGTAATTTATGAAACTGAAAAGTGAATGTATCCAAATTTGTTCTTTTTAAGATTGCTTTGGTTTTCTGTGTCCCTTGCATTCTCATATTAATTTTAGGATCCATTCACAATTTCTGCAAAGAGGCAAGATGCAGTTTTGCTAGGAATTATGTTGAATCTGTAGATAAGTTTGGGTAGTATTACCATATTAATATTGTTACCCATTTTATGAAAACAGGATATCATTTTATTTACTTAGGCTATCTGCAATTATTTTCAGAGATGCTTTATAGTTTTATAGTGTACAATATTTCATTTATTTGTTAAATTTATTCTGAAGTATTCTTTATATTTTAAATGAAATTATTTTCATTTCATGTTTTGATTGTTCATTTCTAGGAAGTAGAAATAACAATAGGGCTTTGTATACTGACCCATCTGCTGCAAACTTGTGGAACTCTTAGATTAAATTAGTGGTTTTGTTAGTGAATCCCTTAGGATTTTCTATGGAAAAGACTGTGTTATCTGTTAATAGAGATTGTTTTATTACTTCTTTTCTGTTCTGAATTATTTTATTTACTTACCTTGCCTAAGTGATCATTTATTTATTTATTCAATGATGAATGAAAGTGGCATTTTTCCATTCAATTCTCTCAGTTTTTGTTTCATGAAGTTTGGGGCTCAGTTGTTAAGTACATATATGTTTATAATGCAGATGGGATTTACTCTTCTATCATTATACAATGCTGCTCATATCTAGTAATATTTTAGTTTTGCCTATTTTGTCTGAAATAGTATATATACTCTAACCTTCTTATGTTTGTACTTTGCATGATACATATTTTAAACTTTCTTTACTTCTACTTATCTGTATTTTTGAAAAATCTAACATGCAATGCCTGTAGACAACATGCGGTTAGATCTTTCTTGTGCATGTCCTTTCTGAAAAACTGTTTGCCTTTTGTTTGGCTCGCTTAATCCTTTCACATTTAATCTTATTATTAATATAGTTGAATTTGAACCTGAAATTTTTTGTTGTTTTCTTTCCATGTTCTTTTTGTTCCTCTATTCTTCCTTTGCTTTCTCTTTATGCTTTAAAATTTTATAGCATAACATTTTAATTCCTTTAATGATTTTCTCACTATACTATGGAATTATTTTCTTAGTAGTTACTCTAGCACTTACCATAAACTTCTTAAACTATCACAATTTATTTCACATTAATACTAACTTAATTCTAATGAAATAACAATATTTATAATATAAAATTTATATATTTATAATATAAAATATTATAAAGCTCTATTACCTCTTCCTTTTTGTACTATTTATTGTTATACATATTACAGCTTAACATGTTAAAAACTGAACATTAAATTTTCATAATTATTACTTTCTATAATTTATGTCTTGAAAAAATATGAGAGAAGAAGGGAAAGGATAAATTTATAGTTTTTTAAATTAATATTCTTATTTACAATTTCTGATTCTCTTCATTTGTTCTTATTTTGTTGAAAATGGGATATTTTAAATAATATAGTTTAATAACTGTGGATTCTGACCTCCATCTTGGGGCATTTGTTTTTTTTGCCTGCCTCTTAGTAACTTTGTCATACTATTTTAGTGAAGTCTATTTCCTTTGCACCAGAAATTTTCGATGTTGCTCTTTATGGGGCACGGCCTTGGGTATGCTCAGTTATCCTTGGATGAAGTGATTATTAGATTAACATTGGCAGCACTGGCATTTTTGCTACTACAGCACTATTTTAAAAGGTTCTACAAGCAGGGTAAGCCTCAAGATAGGTTTGATAATTGAAGGCAATTTCAAGATCAGCAAACACTTGACAAGTACAGTACCTTTTTTCAATCCTTAGCTTATTGCAATCCAGGTTTTTAACTGGATACAGCCTTAAACTATTTTTCTCAATTGAGTACTTCAGATAGGTATTACCAATCTGTCAAATTTGGCCTTAATTTGACATCTCTAAGCTAAGCAAAATCTCTCATCCATTTATTAAATATTTCTAGAGCATGGAACTACATCCTTGAAAAGTATGCATTAGAACAGGATATGTGGTTTTATGAATTTTAGATTATGTATCTAGACTGAAATTGTTATATATATTTATTTTAAAAAAGAGTAAGTGGCAGAAGAACTGAGGCAGAATTTCTCAAATTATTATATACTTACCTAGTGATCTTGTTTAAGATGAAGATATCTGAATGTCTATCCTCAGAGAATCTGATTTCAGTAATTGAAGGGTGGACTTAAAGAATATGCATTTCTAATGATCTCTTCCACTAATTTCGAATGCAGAAAATTCCCTGGCAAAATTTTCAGAAAATCTTGTCTGAGGTAACCATATTGCTTATTAGAAGTATGAGCAGGAGATTGAAAGAGCCACTTTTTAATTTCCCTAAAAAGGAGAGTTAAGTCTTCTTTTCCCACCATAAGGGCCAACTTTCCAAATTCTAAGAGCAGCAAATCAGTAGCTGCATTTTCATATATCTAGAAGGCAGAGGAAAGAGAAATACAGAGACAGCAGGAATAATTGGTAGGAAAAAAAAAGAGACATTGAGGACGATGCTAAAGAGAGAGAGAGATAACTTGATTCTACTCAATGGCTGCTCAAAACAAGGATATATTTCATTACCATTTTAATATTTCATATAAACTTGTGTTTTTCTCCTATAAGTTATGTAACCTGAAAGCAAGGAGTACATATATGAAGTATTTGAATATTATAAAGACTATACAAATACACAGAAATTTTTTTTGGCATAGATAATGATTGCCTTTAGGAAAATTCCCCATCATTTCCCATGTTTCAGGAAACCCCAAAGTTGAATCTTTGACATAACATTTAACATAAAAATACATGAAGTTATTCACTCATTGTTTCAGTTTTTATTTACAGTATATATTTTCCCAAGCATCAAAATACTTTAATTCTAGAACAGAGTGAAAGGTTTATATGAAGAAAAATACATTTTCTTTTCAAAAATGGAAAAATTATAATCAAATATATTATCATTTTGTACATTCTTTTGTCATTGTTATTTAGGCAAATCTAGAATAAAAAGGTTAGAAATTTGTATAACCCTAGATAGCCCAGGAAAGAATTACATTGTATAATTAGTTTCATTTTTAAAACTTTCCTACAGCAAGTCCAAATGAGGCAATCATGTGTTACAATTACCATTGAATTTCATTCCATCCTACCATTATAGGTGATAAGCCACCATTTTTAGTAGTTGACTCAAAAGCTACCTTCTAAATTTTCCTAAAATTGATACTTAGACCATATCTTCATCTTGATAGCAATTATAGATGAAATATTTCTATTTCAAAAGTGGCAAATTGCTTCCCTGAAATGGAGATAATCGGTACTTTCAGATATGATCCCTGCCCATGTTAATTTCAAGCATTGTAAATCCAACAGTTAAATCTATCTATAAAGATATTTTTGTTAAAATATTGAATGTAAAGAGAAGATATAAATAAAACAATTCAATTCACAGAGGAAGGTTAAATTCTAATTACTAAGCTGTAGTTTGAGTGAAAATTAACTTTCCTCCATAGTTTGATATCCTTACACATTTCTTTTAATCATACAGTATTTACTGTAATGACTTTTCTAATTATAAGAGCAATCCATGATTACATAGAAGATGAAAAATATGCATAAAACAAAGCAACTGGAATGCAAGTAATATATAATCTTACTACTCCCAAAAAGATGCTATTTATTTGTGCATTTATCTTCTTTGTGTATATGTACTCAAATATTAGTGATCATTTTACATATTCATTGTCTATAGCCCAATTAATACTCTGAAAAAACTCACAGCTTGAGGCTGTGCTGATCAAATTCCCCATCCTTTTTTAAACAGAGTTATGAACAGGTAATTTCCATGCCTAAAACAAGCTAATAGATTGGTTATTTACATGAAAAGTTTGAGAGTCTGAGTTGCATAGAAGTGAACACCACAGATGAAGTAGCTTACTGAAAAACAGCTATGGAGCCACCATACACGTCAATTTCATACTTATTACTCTGTCTCTGATTTACATTTTCAAATTATTTTGAAATAATTATACATTCACAGGAAAATACAAAGAAATGTACGGGAAGATCCTAGGTACCTTTCACTCAGCTTCCCCCAATAGTAACATTCTGTATAATAACTAGTGAAATATCAAAACCAGGAAATTGACCTGGGTACAAGCCACAAATCTGTTTCAAATTTCCCCAGTTATACATGCATTTATTTGTGTGTTTACTTGTGTTACTCTATGCAATTTTATCATGAATAGCTTAGAGTAACCACAACCACAATCATGAGACTCTACCATCGAAACTAGGCTCCCTTCTGCCATCCCCTTAATAACCATACCCTCACCCAATTCCTGAAGTCTAGCAACCACTCACCTGTTCACAGCCCCTATAACTATGTTATTTCCTAAATGTTACATAAATGGAATAATATAGTATTTCTCCTTTTGACATTGGCTTTTTCGTTTAGAATACTTTTCTTAAGATTCATCCAAGTTATTGTTTGTATTAACAGTTTGTTCATTTTTTTCTGAGTAGACCTCCAAGGTATGGATGTTCCACATTTTGTTTAACTATTCATCCATTGAAGAATATTTAAGTTTTCAGATTTTGGCCATTAGAAATAGAACTGCTCTGAACATTTAGTATACCAGTTTCTAGGAGAAAATAAGTTGTCATTTCTCTGGAATACATATCTGAGTGTGCACTTGCTGGGTCATATGATAAGTTCATTTTTAGTTTTAAAAAGAACTTTCAAAGTGGGTATCTTATTTCATTTCGCACTAGCAATATATGAGGGTCTGAATTCTCTAAATTCACATCAGTATTTGGTGTTATCATTTTTAAAAAACTTTATTTTTAAATAATTTCAAACTTACATGAAAACTGCAAATATAATACAAAAACAACACATAGAATACTAATGCATCCCCATGCAGATACCCGAATTACCAACTATTAGCATTTTGTTACATTTGGTATGACATTCGATCTAATTATATCTAGTTATCATATGTATCTGTATCTATCTGTATCTATCTGCTCTACCTGTCAACGATCATCTAAACATTTAAGAGAAGGTTGTATACATCATTCTCCTCTATTTAACACTGCCATGTCTCTTTCCTTAGAATAGTCAGCCACATTCACACTTATATAATCAGCAGTGCTACTTACACTCGCTAATATGTGTTAACATCAACTCTATCCATTTCCACATTTACAATCCACCTTATTTAACATTCTACATACATTCAGCATCAGCTCCTCCTTCTCAAACCCCTATTCTACCTCCTAGTAATTATACTCTAGAGTTTAAATCCATGAGACTCATCATATTTAGTTATTAGTGAGACTATACAATATTTGGTCTTTTGTGTCTGGCTTATTTCCACTCAACATAATATCTTCAAGGTTCTTCCATGTATCCACATGCTTCCCAACTTCATCTTTTCTTGCAGCTGAATAGTATTCCATTACATGTATATACCACATTTGTTTATCCATTCATTGGTTGATAGACACTTGGGTAGTTTCCATCTTTTAGCAATTGTGAATAATGCCATCAGCTATGAACATCAGTGTGCAAATGTCTGTTAGTTTCCTTGCTTTCAGTTCTTCTGAATATATACCTAGTAGCAAGATTGCCAGATGATATGGCAGTTCTATATTTAGCTTCCTGAAAACGTTCAAACTGTCTTCCATAGATGCTGCACCATTTTACATTCCCTAAAACAGTGAAGGAGTGTTTCCATTTCTCTGTATCCTGTCCACCACTTGTAGATTTCTGTTTTTGTTTTTGTTTTAATAATGTCCATTCCTTAAGGCATGAAATGATATCTCATTGTAGTTTTGATCTGCATTTCCCTAATAGCTAGTGATGTTGAGGTTCTTTTCATGTGCTTTTTAGCCATTGGTATTTCTTCTTTGGAAAAATGTCCCTTCAAGTCTTCACATTTTTAATTGGATTGTCTGTTTTTTATTGTTGGCTTGAATGATCTCATCATGTAACGTGGAGATCAAGCCTTTATCAGGTATGTGGTTTCTGAAAATTTTCTCCCATTGAGTAGACTGCTTTCTTACCATCTTAACAAAGTAATTTGAAGCAAAAAAAAAGTGTTTAATTTTGAGGAGGTCCTTTTTATCTATTTTTTTTTCTTTTGTTTCTCCTGCTTTGGGTGTAAGGTTTAAGAAACCACCACCGACCATAACATCTTGAAGATGTTTCTCTACATCTTCTTCTAGGAGATTCATAGTTCTAGCTTTTATATTTAGGTCTTTGATCCATTTTTAGTTAAATTTTGTATATGGTATGAGATAAAGGTCCTCTTTCTTTTTTTTTAGTTATTAATATCCAGTTATCCCAGCACCATTTGTTGAACAGACTGTTCTCACATAGCTAGGTGGGTTTGACAGCATCGTCAAAAATTACTTGACCAAAGATATGAGGAGCTATTTCTTAATTCTCAAATTGATTCCATTGGTCAATTGGTCTATCTTCATGCTCTATCATGCTCTTTGTTCAACTATAGCTGAGTAATATGCTTTAAAGTCAGGAAATGTGAGTGTGCCAACTTTGCCCTTTTTTATAAAATTTTTTGCTATTTGGGGCCCCTTACCTATTCCAAATAAATTTGATAATTGGCTTTTCCATTTCTGAAAAACAGGCGACTGGTGAAAATTTTATTGGTATTGTGTTGAATCTGTAAATAAATTTAGGTAGAATTGATATTTTAATGATATTTAGTCTTCTAATCCATGAACATGGTTTGTCTCTCCATTTATTTAGGACTTTTTGGATTCCGTTAACAATGTGTTATAGCTTTATGAATACAGGTCCTTTATTTTCATGGTTAAGTTTATTCCTAAATATTTTATTCTTTT
>JAQZBX010034850.1:0-24823 GCA_029593785.1 Cabassous unicinctus | reverse complement strand
AAATCCCCAACAACATACTTGCAAACAGAATCCAAAAGCACATTAAAAGAATTAAACACCATAATCAAGTGAGTTTTAACCCAGATATGCAAGGTTGGTTCCACACAAGAAAATTAACTAGTGTAATAAGCCACACTAGTAAATTGAAGAAGAAAAATCACATGATCCTCTCATTTGATGCTGAAAGGGCATTTGACAAACTGCAACACCCGTTGTTAAAAAAAAAAAAAAATCCAAAAGATAGGAGTAGAAACAAGCTTTCTCAATATGGTCAAGTGCATATATGATAAATCTATAGTTAGCATAGTATTCAATGGTGAAAGACTGAAGGCTTAATCACTGAGATCAGGAACAAGACAAGGATGCCTGCTGTCACCTTTGTTATTCAATATTGTGCTTGAGATTCTAGCTAGAACAATTATGCTAGACAAAGAAATAAAAGGCACCCAAATAGGAAAGGAAGAAATGAAACTTTCACTGTTTGCTGATGGCATAATCCTATATCTAGAAAATCTTTATAAATCCAAAACAAAGGCGTTAATAAACGCCTTCAGGAAAGTGGCAGGATACAAGGTTAATATGCAAAATCAATAGTATTTCTATAAACTACTGATGTGCACTCTGAGGAGGAAATCAGAAAAAAAATCCATTTATAACAGTGATTAAAACAATAAAATATTTAGGAATAAACTTAACCAAGTACATAAAAGACCTGTATTCAGAAAACTATAAACATTGCCAAAAGAAAGTGAAGAAGACTTAAATAAATGGAAGGACATTCCGTGTTCATGGATTGGAAGATTAAGTATTGTTAACATGTCAATTCTACCCAAAATGATTTATAGATTCAAATCAATCCCAGTAAAAATCCCAACAGCTGTTTTTGCAGAAATGGAAATGCCAATAATCGAATTTATTTGGAAGGATAAGGGGCCCTGAATAGCAAAAAAAAAATGTCTTTAAAAAGAAAAGCAAAGTTGGAGGACTCTCACTTCCTGACTTTAAAGCATATTACTTAGGTACAGTGGTAAAAACAGCATGATACTGGCAAAAGGACAGACAGATTGACCAATGGAACTGAATCAAGATCTCAGAAATTTACCACCACACCTACAGTCAAGTGATTTTTGACAAGGCTTTTAAGTTCACTAAGTTGGGACAGAATAGTCTGCTCAACAAATGGTGCTGAGAGATAATGGATAGCCATATCCAAAAGAAAGAAAGAAGACCCCTTTCTTAAACCTTATACAAAAATTAACTCAAAATAGATGAAGGATTAAAAACAACAACCATAAAACTAGAAGAAAATGAAGGAAAACATCTTCAAGATCTCATGGTAGGTGGTAGTTTCTTAATCCATAAACTCAAAGAATGAACAAAAAACGAAAAAAACAGATAAATGGGACCTCCTCAAAATTCAACACTTTTGGACCTCAAAGGACTTTGTCAAAAGGGTGAAAAGACAGCCAATTCAATGTGATATCTCATAAGGGTTTAATATCCATGATATATAAGGAGATAATAAAATTCAACAACAAAAACAAAAAGGTTCTGATTAAAAAATGGGCCAAAGATTTGAAAAGACAACTGTCCAAAGAAGAAATACAATTGGCAAAGAAACACATGAAAAAAGGTTCAACATCACTAGCGATAAGGGAAATGTAAATCAAAAGTACAATGAGATACCATTTCACACGTATTAGACTGGGCACTATTAAAAAGTCAGAAAACTGTAAATGTTGGAGAGGATGTGGAGATATAGGAACACTTATTCACTGTTGGTGGGAATATGCAATGCTGCAGCCACTGTGGAGGACCATTTGGCAGTTTGTAAGGAAGTTGAATATAGACTTCCATGGGACTCTGCAATACCATTGCTTGGTATATACGCAGAAAAATTGAGAGCAGTGACATGAATAGACATATGCACACCAATGTTCATAACAGCATTATTCACAATAGCCAAAAGTTAGAATTGACCCAGATGTCCATCAAATTATGAATGGATAAACAAATTATGGAGTATATATATGATGGAATATTATGCAATTGTAAGAAGAAATGAATCCGTGAAATAAATGACAACATGGATGAACTTGGAGGACAAAAGACACAAAAGGACAAATACTCTGTTTGCCCTATTATGAACTAAATATACTTTGTGAAATATAAATATAGAATTGCATATGTAACACCGTTTTTCTTTGAAGCTGAACAAATGTAAGTTAATGTTACATTGTGTTAATATCAGACAAAAATAATCATTATACAAAGTGAAGGAGACCAAGCACAGAGTAATACATATTGTATGATTTCATTTATATAAAATGTAAATATACATCAATTTATAAAGATGAAAAGAGATTAGAGATTATGAAGGTGTGAGGAAGGAATGCTAAATGATGTGGAGTCTTTCTTTTTGGAGTAATGAATTTGTTCTAAAATTTTTGAGATGGTGAATATACAGCATTCTGATTATACTAAAAGCCATTGATTATACACTTTGGATAGAATCACCAGAAACTGCAGCTATGTATACTAGGGGAAGCATAGAGATTGAGAGGTGAGGAATTTTCTTGTTTGATTGTTTGTCTGTTTTTAGTTTATTATTAATATTGAAATAATGAAAATGCTCTAATAATGATTTAAGCGATGAGTTCATAACTATGGGATTATAGCAAAGACCACTGATTTTTCACATTGGATGAATTGTATCTTTATTAATATGCATCAATAAAATTGATTTGTTAAAAAATAAGTTGTGTTTTTGTACACCAGCAAAGAATACTTTGAAATAAAAAATTGTAAGAAACTCTACTCACAATAGCTCCTAAGAGATAAAATATCTACAAATAAATTTAAATGAGGTGGTGAAGGCCTTTACACTAAATGCTACAGAACACTGTTGAAAGAAATTAAAGAAGATAGAAATAAATGGTAAGACATAGTGTGTTCAAGGAAAGGAAGGCTTCATATTATTAAGATTTCAATATCACCCAAAGTAATCTACAGATTCAGTACAATACTTGTCACAAGTCCAGCATCCTTTATTTTTCAGAAATCGAAAAATCATTCTTCAAATTCATGTGGAATTGCATGGGGCACTAAATAGAAAAATACATACTGCAAAGGAAGATCAAAGTTAAAACTCTGTCTTACTAATTTCAAAACTTACTACAAAGCCACAGTAATAAAAACTGTGGCAGTGCCATGAATAGATATAGACCAATGGAATATAATTAAGAGCTCAGAAATAAACACAAATGTCTTTGGCAAACTGATTTTTACAAGTACCATAATTTGGGAAAGAATGAATTCTTCAATAAATTGTTCTAGAAATACTGGCAATCCACTTGAAATTTAATGAATTTGGGCCCCTACCTATAACAATATACAAGTACAAACTCCAAATGGAAGAGGGACCAAACATAAGAGCTTAAACCATAAAATTCTTGGAAAAAATATAGGGGGATTTTTCATGACCTTGGATTTAGTAGTGTTTCATAGTTTGATGACAAAAGCAAGAGAGACAAAAGAATAAATAGATAAAATGGACTTCATTAAAACTTAAACCCTTGGTTTATCAAAGAACACTATCATGAAATTGAAGTGACAATCTGCAGAATGTTAGAAAATAATTTCTAACTGTGCAACTGTTAAAGTATTAGTACCCTGAATATATAAAGAACCACAACATCTGAACAACAAAAATTCAAATAACAAATTAAATATTGGAAAGGACTTTGAACAGACGTTTCATCAAAGATGATATACAAATGGACCATAAGCACATGAAAATGATGTTCAGCATTATTAGTCATCAGGGAAATGAAAATCAAAATGCAATGAGATAACTCTTAATCCACAATAGTATATTACTACTACTACTACTACTACTACTACTACTATTACTACTACTACTACAACTACTTCTTCTACTACTACTACTACTACTACTAAATGTGCTGATTAGGTGATGAGGCTTTGGAGGAATATTTACCCTTACATATTGTTGGCAACATTGTAAAGCTGTAAATAACCTATGCTACTCACTCGGAAAACCTAGGGAAATGCATATATCACTCACTTCTATGTACTTCTTCACTTAAAAAACACTGTTTAACTGAAATTTTTTCTTAGCTGTAAATTACATATTTGGCTTTAGTTTAAAAAACCTGATATACTACCTGTTTCACTATCTTCTGTACACTTTTCTTCACTTAAAAATCAGTTTAAAGGAAATTTAATCTTAGAAAAATGGAAATAACATATATCTATTAGAAATACTGATTGAAGCACTTGTTTCCTTCACTTATATGCACTAATCTTCACAGAAAAATTCACTGCATATATGAAACACAATCTTATGAAGGTGCAAATTCATAATATTCCTTCATATAGAAAACTGAGGGAAATGTATGTTTCACAACTTCTATTTACATGACGCTGAATTTAGTGAACATTTTCTTACAAAGCAGGAATTCACATATATTACACATTTTTCACACCTGAGAGAAATGCATCTCACTGGGTTCTATATACATGAATTTAATTGCAACACATCACTTAAAGGAAAAATTCTGTCAAACCTGTATATCACATATTTTATTTAGTTTGGAAAACTGAATGAAATGCATATTTCATTCTCCTCTATGCACTTAGGCTTACTTACAAATCAATATTTAAGTAAAGCTTTCTCATAGAAAGCTGCCAATCACATGTTTCAAAAACCATGTGAAATATATGTTCCACACACTTCTATGCCTTTATATTCCTTACAAAACCACTGTTTAAATTCATTGTTTCTTAGAAAGCTGTAAATCACATAAAATACTCAGTTTTTGAAACAGTGAAAATCATTTTTGTCTCATTTCTACACACTTATATTCACTTACAAAAACTCCTTAAAATCTTCCTCAAACAGGCCTGCTTGTTGAAAAGGGTGGCAGCATATGGTGCTTTATGTTTCAGCTCTCTCAGAATATTTTAACAAGTAGAAAATCTTGCAAAGCAATCAAAATGAAAGTTGGGAAAGTTGTTAAAGTTTTTTAGTAACTAGGTGAATGCTGAATCAAGAAAACACAAATGAAACAGTATGAGAACCTCATATTACCCTTACTATCCCCACTCCAGACCTCTCCCTAGTTCAGTATGGCATTGACCTATCTCTCATTTTGGATCCCTGGCCCAGTTCTGGAGGGAGCAGAATAACCCCTAAGCATATACTGGATTTCTTATATGTCAATGCCGTTCTATGGGTGGTAGTTTGAAGTCATGAACCAAGACATTGTTATCATAGTTATGATGCCAAGAGCAAGAGAGAAAAAAGAACAAATAGATAAAATGGGCTTCATTAAAACTTAAACCTTTGGTTCATCAAAGTATACTATCATGAAATTGAAGTGACAATCTGCAGAATGTTAGAAATTAATTTCTAACTGTGCAACTGTTAAAGTGTTAGTACCCCAAATATATAAAGAACCACTACATCTGAGCAACAGAAATTCAAATAACCAATTAAATATTGGAAAGGACTTTCATCAAAGATGATATACAAATGGACCATAAGCACATGAGATGTGCTGGAGGCTTAGGCTTCCAGGAAATGCCCTGCAGGCAGAAGTAACTTGTTCACAGGTAAAACAGTGTAAGAAACAAGTAAGACAATGTAGCATGGAAAAAAGTGTTACTGGCTTTAAGATATACGATAAGACATCCAGTATGTAGGGATAGTCTGTTCCTTTGGCAACAGAAGAAGAATTCAGATTCTTGCATATTGGAGAATTTTGAAGGCTATGAGTGCATGCCAAGGACCAGACACAGATGCAGAAAAGGCAGAAAGGACACCACATTTTTGTCTCAGTCTCAGGTCCTTGGTAGGAAGGCTATACTCTAAAAGAGAGCACCAGCCAAAACAAAATCAATTTGCCAAACTGTGAAACATGATATTTGCATTGTTTCTTTTATTTTTGTTAGATTTTTGTATCAGGGAAACATCTGTCACATCTTTAGTTGGAAACCAAATTCAGGAGCACTCCTCTCAGGGACTAAACCCCAGAGTTAAGACATAAAAAATTCAAAATGTGCAGCATGGAACAATGGATCACAAGGCAAAGAAGCAGGAATTGAAGCCCTATCTAAAGAAACAAAATAAAATTTCAGAAACAAAAAGAAAGAAAAAAATATTTTGTATATACCATAGAACAACTTAAAAATTCTCTTTGATATGTACTAGGAGAGAAAGAAAAACACAGAAACAGTGCTAAAGAATACTGGTGAAAAAATGAATGAAAATTTGAGACTCTCAACAAAGATATAAATTTTTTAAAGGAAGCAATCAGAAATACTGTAGGTAAATACCACAATAACTAAAGTAAAAATTCCCTGCATGTTTTCAAGAGCAGATTAGAACTGAAATATCAAGGAACTCAAGAACTCAAAATAACACGTTTCAAAAGATTTAGACTGAGGAACACAAAGGCAAAGGAATGAAAAAATAATTTTATTTTTTCATTGCTTTGCACCTAAGTGATCTGTGGAAAACCATCAGACACATAACAATATATATACATTATAGGAGTCACAGATGGAGAAGATTAAGAGAAAGGGGATGATGGAATATCCAAACAAATATTGCAAAACAAATTCCCTAAATTTAATTAAATGAGTGAATATACATATTCAAGAATCCTAATGTACCTCAAACACAATAAACCTGAAAAATCTTGGTCAGACAAAATATAATCAAACTGTTGTATATCAAGGACAAGTAGGGAATTTTGAAAGTTGCAAGCAAAAAGCAACCTGTCTATACAAGGGTGTCCCAATAAGAATGTTCTGAAATTTCACTGGAATTCATGGAGGTAAGAAGACCATTTCAAAAAATATTCAAAGAGCTAAAAGAGTTAATGCCTGCAAAAAATTCTGTATCCAATGAGATTGTCTTTCATAAGTGAGGGAGAGAGTAAGACATTATTGGGTAAACAAAAGCTGAGAGTTTATCACCCCAGACCTAACAAAGACAATATTTTGGCCTGAAATGAAAAGACACCAGACAGTGGATTGAAGAAACATAAAGAAATAAAGATCTTCAGTAAAGGTAACCGTGGGGATTGAATGGGGTGCCACAATCTGGCTATATTCCTGGTCTTGTTCCGTATTCTGGTGCTATTGGCCCATTGTAAATAAGATCTACTCATGATATTGCTTCAGTTAAAGTTTGGCTTTTCTGAATCAGGTTGGGCTTTAATTCAGATTACAGGGTCTTTTAAAGCAGAGTTAAAGTCAGATGGAAAGAAAAGCCACAGAGGTCAGCAAACAGTAGGATGTCAGGAGAACCCAGAAGACAAAGGAGAAATGAGGATGTGCAATACCATTTGATGAAAAAGACAAGGAACTGCAAATTATGCTGAGAAGAGAGAGGAGACTGGCTAGGAGGGAAGCAAGCTTTCTCTTCTCTGAAACCATGAGCCAATAGATTTCTGTTCTTAAGCCAACTCAATGTATGGTATTTGTTTTACCAACTAATAATTGAAAAAACTAACCATATGCTAATTATAAATGAAAATACAATTATTTCTCTGTACTTTTTAGAAATAATTTCACTTTGTACATCTTACAGATTCTGAAATAAAAATGCATGAAAACATAAAGAAAAATGTATGAGTTTGGATGTACAATGAATACATATATAATTTTTAACAAGTAAAAAATAAGATTAGGAGATGGAGGCGTATAGCAATGGTGTTTGTTTATTTTACAGAAGTTAAATTGGTATCTCCACAAATGTGATTGTTGTAGATTCAAGATGATAAATTTAAGCCCAATGGTGAACTCAAAGAAAATATCTGAAAAAGCATATACAGAAGTATAGAAAATGGCTCAAAAGTGTACACTACAAAAATTCAAATAAATATGAAAGTAGATATTAATGCAAGAATTAAGGGACAAATATGAACAATGCTTAAAAACTCCAAATAGCAAATTGACAGAAGAAAATCTGTCATTATGAACAGTTACTTTAAGTGTAAATAGATTAAGTTCTCCAGGTAAAGAGAGAGATTTACAAAGTGGATAAAAAAGCAGGACTCAAACATGCTCTTTACAAGAGAATCACATTAATTTCAAAGAGAGAAGTGGGTTAAAAGTGAAAGAATGAAAAAAAAAAAAACATGAAGAGTATAGTAACCAAAAGATGGATGGAGTAGCTAAATCTGCATCAGACAAAATATACTGCAAATCAAAATTTGTTACAAGGGACAAAAAAGGACAGGGCATAATGAGAAAACAGACAATTGAATGACAACAAGAAAAAAAAAGTAATTCTTAACATATATGCACCCAAGAGCAGAGCCTTAAAAATATGAAAAAATATTCACAAGCTTGAAAGGAGAAATAGATGGTTCTAGACAACATTTTCAATAATAGATAAAACTTCTAGACAGAAGCTACTGAGAAAATAGTAAAATTAAATGACATTATAGACAACTATCCATAACATAAATATACAGAAAATTTCACATGACAAGAGCAGAATACACATTCCCCTCTTGTACCTGTAGGTCAATCCTCCGGATATACCATATACTATGTCACAAACCAAGTATCAATAAATATAAAGATATTGAAATCACACAATGAATCTTAACTGACCACAATGGAATGAAGCTAGCAATCAAAAACAGGGAGAATTTGAAAAGTCACAAATATGTGGATATTAAACAACACACTCTTGTTGTTTGTTTATTTTGTTTTTTAAGTGTTTTGACTTATTTCTCATATTTCTTTTATTTATAATGCATTTTTTAAATTTTTAAAAAGATACCTTAGATTATATAAATGTTACATAAAAAAAATAGGGGAATCCCATATGCCCCTCTCCCTACACTTTCCCACATTAACAACATCTTTCATTAGTGTGGTACATTTGTTACAATTGATGAACACATATTGAAGCATTGCCACTAACTGTGGATTATAGTTTACATTATAGTTTACACTCTGGCCCACACAATTTTGTAGGTTATGAAAAAATATGTAATGGCTTGTACCTGTCATTGCAACGTCATGTAGAACAATTCAAATGTCTTGAAAATGCCTCCATATTACACCTATTTTTCCCTCTCCCTTCCCTCAGAACCTCTGATGGCCTCTACATCCACATCAATGATAAGTTTTTCCATTGCTAGAATAACAATAAGTCTATAGTAGAATAATAGTAAGTCTACTTTAGTCCATTGTACATTCCCCAATCCTGAGGCTCCTGGGATGGTGATGCCCACTCTGGCTCTAATTGATAGGGGGGCTTATATCCCATAGGGCAGGTTGATGAAACTATCTTGTTTGCAGCTGCAGACACTCTGTTCCTTGGGATGGGCACTCTCCATTATCATCTCCTTGTTAGTTGTCCTGGTTGAGTCTAATGAACTGGAGAGTAGGTGCTGCAACTCTGCTGAGATTCAGGGCCCAACCGGCAAATGGACAGACCAAAGATTTAAGTCTCTTGGACATACACCTATCAAATATTGTACTAACTATAGGTTCAAATAGAAGGGGCAGAAAAACCATGTGTAGGGAAACCACAAATGAGTCCAACTCTGTCATATTGAGAAGCATAAATTCCAAAGTAGGGCCCATTGGCAGGGCACCAAACTCCTGAGCACTCACCCTGCCTATAGGGTCTGGATGTCTCTAGAGCCCTCAGGAGCCCTGCTATTTGAGGCAATATTTACTGTGGTAGCCAATGAGATCCTGCTGAGACGTGCATAAATATAACCTCTGGAATGACCTCCCAACTCACCCTTGAAATCTCTTCACCAAAAAAGTCATTTGTTTTTTAAGATTTACCCCTTTAGGTCCTGGTCTTTTTCCAGAAGCATTGATAGTTGGCACTTGGTAATAATCCCTTGGTGCCAGGGAATCTCATCTCTAGGATTCATGTCCCAAACCGGGGGAAGTTAGTGCATTTATATCCTCAGTTTGGCTTAGAGACCGGCCACATTTGAGCAACAAACAGGCCCTTGGGAGGTATCTCTTAGGCAACATATACTAAGCTAAGTATCAAATTAAAAGAAAAGGATCATAAATACAATCATCAATATCAAGGGCCCATCACAAACAAAGGTCCATCTTCCTTCACTAGGCACCACCACAGTACTCAGGTGATTCTTGCTGTCCCATTAGAGAATGTGGCAGAGCACCCCAGGATGGGAATTCAATATTCTTTTAGTTATTGTGTGGATCTCCCCCCACCCCAATAATGCCTCATGAACACTTGAACACATTCATATGCCTTAGAGGTATCCCCAGGTGAACCCCTTCCCTGCATCCCCCATCACTGAAACCCCGCAACAATGATCCTCCCTTGTCACAGTTTTGACCCTTCTCTGATCCAAAACCACTCCAAAAATGAAGCTAGCAAAATAACCAAATAAAGCTATAAGAATATGAAATAATGACAGTTTTAAAAATAACAAATAAAATACAAAAATAAATGTAATTGCAAAATAAAAAGCTTTTAGACATCATGTTTCATCACTGTAAGATCTGTTGTCTTGTATGTACAGTGACATTTTCTCCTATTTATTACCCCATCGTCTTATTTTTTTCACTTTATCTTCAAAGAAGCTTTAGGGTACAGAAAAGTCATGTACAGAATATACGTCATTCCCATATATGTACCTAAGGCCTTCCCTTCCCCCTCTTCCCTATTAATAACATTTTACCTCCAGGTGGTATATTTGTTATGACTGATGTACAAATATAGAAGCATTGCCACAAACATCGTCAAAGGTTTACATTATGATTTACATTTTGGACCATGCACTTTTATAAATTTTGACAAATTTAAAATAGTCTGTATTGCAAGATCATGCAGAACATTTCTAGTGCCATACAAAAATGCGCTATGTTCCATCTATTCTATTCTTCCTTCCCCCTCCCCTCAGAACCTATGGTAACCACTAAGTTTCACTTTTTGAAGAATAAAATTCATAGTTATTTGCAATAATATTGAGGGTTTGACATATTGGTGCGTGTGATTTTTTTTTATTAGGAACTACCTATGTTCTCAAGGGTCTCTTGTCCCTCTATTTGAGAAAATATCAGGATTCCCCAGGATGGGATTTTAATATTTATTTGTTTATTGTGTGAGTCTCCACCCACTGATATAACACATTATGACAAGATGGACACTTACATATTAACCTTTAACCAAGCAATGGATCAAAGAAGAAATCACAAGAAGAAATTAGAAAATATCTTCAGGTGAATGAAAAGGAAGATTGGGCATACCAAAACTTATGGATTGCAGCAAAGGCAATGCTGAGAGGGAAATTTACAGCTCTAAATGCTTATATTAAAGAAAGAAGAAAGATATCAAATCAGAGACCTAACATAACTCTTGGTAGAATTAGAAAATGAAAAGCAAGCTAAATCCAAAGTAAGCAGAAGAAAGACAATAAAAAAGATGATATAAGAAGTAGATGAAATAGAGAATACACAAAAAAGCAAAACAAAAACAAAACAAAACATTGAATAAACAAACCAAAGTTTGGTTCTTTGAAAAGCTCAATAAAAGTAATGAACCTTTAGCTACACTGACAAAGAGAGAACGAGAAAGGACAAAAATAACTAAAATCAGAAATTAAATGGGGACATTACTACCAATCTCACAGAAATAAACAGGTTTATGAGTGAATACTACAAACAGCTGTATGCCAACAATCTAGATAACCTAGAAGAAATGAAAAAATTCCAGTCACTACCGAACATCTAGTGCTCTCTGTTGGATGCGGTTTTTGAGCCTAAAGGAGCCTGGGAGGAGCCGTGTCGTCATTCCGGGTGTCCGGGCGAGGCGGACACGAGGGGATCACGGAAGTCAGTAGCTGGTGCCAGAGGGAAAGGATGGCGCTGTAGACCATAATCCCTCAGAGGAAGCAGATAAAACCGAAAGCACCCACCTGGCTTCCTAAAGCGCGTCTTCAAGCGACAGAAGCCTCAGCTTCCTCTGGAGAGGAGTGGCGACTTACTGGTACATCTGAATTGTTGAATGTTTGTTTATCGATTAGGAGAAGAGTCCAGGAAAAATGCTTTTGAGAATAAATGTGGAATCATTAAAAAGGAGTATGTCCTAGCTGTAACAAAGGTAAAGTGAGGCTTAGGAGCTTAAAGAAGGAGGCAAAAAGGAGAGTTTTAAATTTAGGGTAATTCTGAGGAAGAACAGAGGTTAGAAGTCAATGAACACATTCATGAAAACTGTATGATACAATATTTTAGGTGATAATAGGTGTGAAAGCACTTTTTACATATATGTAAATGTTATGTATTATTAGTTGAGGGATGTGTGTATTGTATAATTTTTACTGGTTCTGAAATATCTTTAGTAAACATATTGGACTATTTAACCTTTATTTGAGGAATTATGTTTTATTCATTTTAAGCGACCTCTATTTCACATTTTCTTCCATTATGTTGCTATTTCAAATATTTGCTATATCAAAAATGAAAGCTAGCAATATTAAGTACCTTGATGAGACACATTTCCTAGAATTACGTTTATATATAATTAAATTTAGTTGCAGTTAGATATGGAATTAATTTAATCCCTGAAGAAAGATGGCAAGCAGTCAAATCTAGATGCATTTTAAATACAGATTTTTAACTTTTTAGTGACTTTGCATAAGGAATCCAATCTACTTTTATGTTATGCTGTTAGTAATAACAATTTCTTAACTAGAAGATTGCAAACATCAGCAAGATTTTTGCAAAACCTGGTTTTAAAAGTAACTCTTTTCTCCATCCCAAAACCAAAGGACAAAGATTATGGAGCAAATGGACTTATTTTCTTCAAGTCACTTTAGTAGCACTTTATTGCATATCATATCCAATTATTTTTATCTACTATTTTGTAATATTTATAGAGTCACATGAAGTTGCAGAGGTAATACAGAGCGGTCCCACATATCCTACCACCTAGTTTTCTCTAATGGTTACATCCAACATAATTATAGTACAATCTTAAAACCAAGAGTTTGACATTGCTACAACATGTGTGTATAGTTCTGTGCCATTTTATAACATGTGTAGATTCTTGTAACCACCACCACAATCAAGATACAGAGCTACTCCTTCCCCACAAAGACCTCCCTTGTGCTACTCTTTATAGTTAAACTTAGCCTCTGACTTTGCCAGCCACCATCCCTAATGCCTGGCAACCAGTGATGTGTTCTTCATCTCTATTATAATTTTTGTTGTTTTGAGAATGTTATATAAATGAAACCATATAACATATGACCTTTTGAAATTGGCTTTTTCACTCAGCATGTCATTGTGGTACATCAAATTTGTTAAATGTGCTAATACTTTGCTCATTTTAGTTACTGAGTATTATATCATGGTATGGATGTGCTACAGTCTGTATAACCATTTGCCTTTTGAGGGTGATTTTGGTTATTTCCAGTTTTTGGATATTGCAAATTAAGCCATATGAACAGTCATGTACAAAAAAAAATTCCTACAAACACAAAAACTGGCAATAATATATAGAAGGTCTCAAAACATCAATAACAATTAAAGAGATTGAATCAGTAAATAAATCCTTACAACAACAACAATAACTCTAGGAACTGATGGCTTCACTGATTAATATTTACAAACTATCCAAAAAGAATTAACACCAATCATGCTTACATTCTTCCAAAATATTCATGAGGATGGAAAACACCCTAACTCATTCTATGAGGCCAGCATCAGTATAATGCTAAAGTCAGATAACAATGTCATAAAAAAGAAAATGGCAGACCAATATACCTTATGAATACAGACACAGGAAAACTCAACAAAATACTAGCAAAATGAATCCAGTAGCTCATTGAAAGAATTATACACCATGATCAACTGGATTTATTCCAAGTATGTAAAGTTAGTACAACTTAAGAAAATCATGTAATGTGTTGTACCACATTAATGGAACACAGGAAAAAAATGCATGAAAAAATCCAGAACACTTCTTAATATTAAAACACTTAGAAATATAGTTATTGAAGGAAACTGCCACAGCATGATAAAGGGTATATATGAAAAACACAAAACTAACATGATACTCAGTCATAAAAGTCTCAAAACATCCCCCCTAGATTGGGAATAAGACAAGGATACCCAATGTCACCACAGCTACTTAACATTGTACAGGAAGTCTACTCATAAAGATTAGGCAGAAAATAAAATTAAGAATATCCAAATTTGAAAAGAAGGCATAAAACTTTCTCTAGTTACAAAAGACATGATCCTACATCTAGAAAATCCTGGAAATTCTGCAACAAGGCCAATAGCACTAATAAACAAATTCAGCAAATTTGGAAAAGTAGCAAGATCTACACATAAAAATCAGTGTCTTTTCTGTACACTTGTAATAAAATCAAAACTTATAATCAACCCAGCATGATACAGAAACAAGGACAGACATAACAACAAATGGAATTTAATGGAATGGAAAGGAATTGATACTTCACAAATAAACCCTCACTCTGCCCAAATGATTTTTGACAAAGTTGTCAAAGTCACACAATGGGGAAAGAATGTTCTTTTCTATAAATTGTGATGAGAAAAATACATATCTATATACAATGAATGATGGTTTTCTCTTACCTCACACTAACACACAATGCTTAAATGAAAATTATGACCTCAAAGGAAGATCCAAAGCTATTAAACTCCTAGCAGCAAACTTAGGTAATTGTCTTCAGGACCTTGCATTTCACAATGATTTTTTAGGCTTTACACCAAAAGCATGAGCAAGGAAAGAAAAAAAAAATGATGAATGGAAATCCATCAAAATTTAAAACTTTTGTGTTTTGAAGGAATTTATAAAGAAAGTAAAAAGACAATCTATAGAAAGGGAGAGAATATTTAGAAACCACTTACCAGATAAAGTTTTAATGTCAAGAATATATAAAGAAAACCTCCAACACAATATAAAAACAAATAACCCAACTTTAAAAGTTGTACAAAAGACTTGAATAGACATTTCTTCAAGGAATGACAAATGAAAATATGAAAAGATGCATTGGGGACAGGTAAATCAAAATGAAATAGCATTATCTATCCAAGAAAATGGCTATTATTTTTTAAATATAAAATAATAAATTTCAGAAAGTTTGCACAGAAATAGGAATGGTCCTTCATTTTTGGTGGGAATGTAAAATGATACAGTCAATGTGGAAAATATTTTGGCCATTACTCAGAAAATTACATATAGAATTATCATATGATTCAGCAATCCCACCTGCAGGCATATACATCCAATAATTGATAATAAGTTCTCATTCAAATATTTGTACGGTGATGTTCATAGCAACAATTGCCAAAGGTTGGAAGCATCCAAGTGTCTATCAACTGATGAATGCATTAAAAAAATGCAGTATAACCATATGTGATGCTTATGTTCACGTGTCAACTTGGCTACGTTATGGTGACCAGTTGTTTGGTTAAGCAAGCACTGGCCTGATTGTTAGTGAGAGGATATTTCATGGATTTAAATCATCATTAATTTGATTTCATATATAGCTGATTATATCTACAATCAAATAAGGACATTGTCTTCAACAATGGGAGAAGTCTCATCCAAACAGTTGAAGACCTTACAGGGAGAACTGATGGCGATTTCTGCAGTCAGAAACAAGAATCTCCATCTCTACTCCAGCCGGCTTTCCCTTGGTAGTTAATCAAATACCTTCAACAGCATTCACAACATGTGGCCTGCCCTACATAATTCTGTCTTGCATAGAATCACAGTCACATGCACTAATTTCTACAATAAATCTAATACAACATACAATGGAATTTTATTCAGTAAAAAATCAAGTATCTGTCTGTCTGTCTATCTATCTATCTATCTATCTATCTATCTATATAAAGCATGAAGATATTTTGTGAGTGAAATAAGCCAGACACAAAAAGACAAATATTGTATGTTCTCATTTATATGAAATAATTAGAATATTCAAATTCTTAGAGTTAAAAACTAGAATGCATTTTACCTGGGACTGAGTTGTGGGTAGGTAATGTAGATTAATGCTTATTTTGTTCATTGTCTGGTATAACAGAAAATTTTTGGTGTGAGTGGTGATGGAACCACAGTTTTGTGACTATAATTAACATCATTGTATGTATGTATGAAAGTGGTTAAAAGGGGAAATATTACATTGTACATATGTTAGCAGAATAAAACTTTTTAAAAACATAGTGTGGTATAGCACAAACTATGTACCTCAATTAATAATGTCATCTAAGAGTGTTTCATCAATTATAACAAAATTATACTGAAAATTGCATATATGAGTCTGGTATATGGGAACTCTGTACCTTCTGCATGATATTTGTATAAACCTACAACTACTCTAATACTAAAAAAAGATGAAAAAAAAGTCAATTAAATCCTTTTTTTGGGGGGATGAGAGTAGCTACTTGGAACCCATATTTAAAGATTCTCAAAAACAAATCTGCCCTTCATTTTCCCCCTGAGCAAAACTTTAAGTAGGGTTTTGAATCACCAATCAAGTAAAATTTTGAGTTTTACTTTCCAATTTGGGCACCCCTTTGGGGCCGTGCTTGACTTTAAACATGATGATAGACAAGATTTGTGGTTCCTGCTAACCAGTCTCCTAAGCAACCATTTCTCTCTCTAGTGTATTCCAATCAACCTCATCAAGTGGAGGTTTGATGTCACTAGTGCTATGGTGGTGGGAGGATTAGGCATAGATCCCAGACGACAGGAGTGCAACACAGTGTTTGGTGTACTGGCTGAGTAGGACGTGCACATTGCATGGGAGTCTTACATTTCTTAAACAATTTAAGAAAATGTCCTCTGGTGTCTTAGGGGGTGCAGGCACAATATGCTCAGTGCCTTTTATTTTGTCCAGTAGCTCCTTAGCTGCCTTGCTCTAAGGTAGATGTATATCCCATGGGATTGGGGGATGAACAGTGCCAGCAGCAGAGATGGCAGCAGCAGGAACTTAGGGATGGCCAACTGCAGACCCTTGCAGCACCTTTACTTGCAGTGTACTATTGTTCTTCCCATGAATGGGTGTCCCTCAAGCTATGGGTGTGTTTCAGATCCGGACACAGGGTCCTCAGACACAGTGGTTTGAGTCTCCCACAGAGGGTCTCACAGCTGCTGTGGTCCAAATGTTGGCAGGTCTAGCACTCACCCTTTTGATCCATGTGTGTTTAGTCCAAACTACCTTACTCACCAGTCGCTGCTCTGTTGGGGTTGCCCATATCCCACCTTGTGAGTTCCTACTATGAGAACTGCAAAAAGGCTTTCATTATTTAGCCAATGCTGTTCAGTGTCTGTGTCACTGGACATCAGTTCATGTTTGCATTTCTTCTGTTGCTGTACTAGGGCTGGCCTTTGGGGAGGACTCCTATCTATAAGATGTCAACTTTGTAGTCAGAAGCTTAGGCAACACCCAGCAGAGGAAACAGGCAGCAACACAAGGCAGCATAGATGTAAGAGCAAGACATGGATTCTTCCCAGATAGTTTGAGTTATCTGAGGGAGCCAATTAGTAAGAGCAGTCAAAAGGAATTATGTTTCATTTGCCATGGTCATGCACCACTAGTTTTGAATTAGGTTGGATTTTAAATTCTGGTCTGGATGGTTGGAGGTCAGGTGCAACACAAAGGGAAACAGAGGCCCCTCTATATGAAAAAAAAATATTACTCATAGGTCCAGAGAAAGATATGGGTGTCATGACAGGTTGATGGGAAGTATGATCAGTTCAGGGGTTCGACCAGCAAGTGTGTAGCAAGAAGCAGAGCAAGAGAGACCAATGTGTTTGTTCATTTAATGAGGTTCAGTGGTGGATGTTAGTAGGTTTCCTGCTGGAGTAAAGGATTGGTTAGCTTGAAGCAAGCACAAGTGAAAAGGTGAAGGGACTGGGGGCCTGAAGCCAGTGGGGATGATTAACTTATCATGTGGGAACTGCTGTGGGTTTGGGGAGTGGTATGTCATTGGTGTGAGTGGTGACCACAGATGCAGGGTTCACATGTGGGGAGGTTTATGCCCCAGGGCTGAAAAGCTGCTAATTAACTAGGCTAAAGGACAGTGTTGAGGCAAGTGACATAGTCAAAATAAGATGGATACTGAGGCAGCACACTAATAATTTTGATAGTTATGACATTATGAAGCATAATGATTGTCTTTATTAAGCCAGTAATTTTTTGATAGGCTGGATTCAGTATGAAAATAAGTTGCTATTAGTGTGTAACAAACTTGAATATGTGCTATATATTTTGTGGTGGCAAAATGACCATGCATGGCAATTTCCTAGTGATGAAGTAAAACAATGAATGGGATTATCATACTATTTCCTAAGACTCCTTAAACATCTAGGGTTTGGACTTTAACAAATGTTATTTTTTGAAACATGGTATTTGAAATCATTTTGGTTTTTTTTCCTTTTCACTGTTAACTTTTCATTAATATTTTAATTAAAATCTATATATCTCTCATATTTACTATTTTCCATGGACTTTTATATATTACTATCCAAACAGCATTCTGGATTTTCTTCAGCACGTATTATCACATTTGAGCTGGAGAAGGGTCTGAATTCACTTGAGACTAGCCTCCCTAAACATATATCTGAAAGCAAATTGACTCCAGACTCAATGGGTCCAATATCCTGGGCATCTAATAAAGAGGATTTTCTCTTTGATATATTCTACATTAGCTTCACTCTACTGACTTTCTTTTAAAAACTTCTTAATGTATGGTAATACAATCCATTGAAGTGCACAGTCAGTGACTCTCAGTATAATTAAAGAGTTGTGCCTTTATCACCACAATCAATTTAGAAGATTTTCATTATTCCAAAAGGAAAACCACTTTTGCCTTATACCCCCTTTTGTTGACACTTAGCATTGGTGTGGTACCTTTGTAACAATTGATGGAAGAATATTAAAACATTACTGTTAAACTATAGTCTGTGGTTTGCATTAGGTGTTATTTCCCCATATACCACCCTATTATTAATACCTTGTAATAAAGACATTTTTTTCTTATAGTTCATGAAAGAATAGTCTAATATTTGTACTATTAACCATGGTCATCATCCACAACAGGGCACACTTCGTTAAACACTCCGATGTATTATCCTCTAGCTTTCCTTGTAGTGACACACACTACCCTAAACTGCCTTTTTCAATTACCTTCAAAATATTCTAGCACTGTTAATTATACCCACAATAATTTGCTACCATCAGCTCTAACCATTTCCAAACATTTATAATCAACCTAATTAGAAATTCTGTATAAATTAAGCATAAGTTCCCTTTTCTCTAGCCTCATTCTCTCTCCTGACAACCACTATTCTAGATTCTAACTCGGTGTGGAGCCTTGCTCATTGTGGTGGTTGTGGCATCTAGCTCATTGTGGTGGGTGCAATGTCTGCTCATCTTCAATAAGAGGCACAAGGAACTGTGCCTGGGACCTCCCATGTGGTAGGCAGGTGCCCAACTGGTTGAGCCACATCTGCTTTCCCTATTTAGTTTTAATTCATCTGTTGAGGTCTTCTATTTAATCTAAGGTCAGTGTACATTGTTTGTGTGTCTCTAAGAATTTTTCTAATTCACCTATGTTGTCTAACTTGTTGGCATACAACTGTACAGAGTATCCTCTTATGATCTTTTAATATTTCTGTGGGGTCAGTAGTAATGTCCCCTCTTTCATTTCAGATTTTATTATATACATGTTTTCTATTTTCCTCTTTCTGAATCTAGCTGTATGCCAATTTTATTCATCTCCTAAAAGAGTCAAATTTTCATTTTGATTTTTTAAAATTTTTTACCCTCAATTTTCTTTATTTCTGCTCTAAATTTTCTTATTTTTTTCCATCTATTTGCTCTAAGATTACATTTGCTCTTCATTTTCTAGTTCCTCTACATTATAGCTAGGTCTTTTATTTATCTCTTTCTAATTTTTTAATGTAGATAATTTGAGCTATAAATTTCTCTCTCAACACTTCCTTTGTGGCATACCATAAATTTTTATATGTTGTGTTCTTGTTTTCATTCTTCTTGAAATATTTAATGAGTTCACTTGCAATTTCTTCTTTGACCCACTGATTGTTTAAGAGTGTGTTGTTTAACCTCAATATATTTCTGAATTTTCCATTTATCTGCTTCTTATTGATTTTCAGCTTCATTCCATTATGTTCAGGAAAGTGCTATGTATAATTTCAATATTTTTACATTTATTGAGTGTTCTTTTGTGCCCCAACATGTGATCTATCCTGGAGAATAATCTATGTGTAAATGAGAAAAAATTGTAACCTGCTGTTTTAGGGTACAATGTTCTGTGTATGTCTCTTATCCTTTGTTCATTTATCATAATATTGAGGAATCTATTTCCTTAATGATCCTCAGTCTAGATGATGTGTCTATTGATGAGGGTGGTGTATTCATGTCTCCAGTTATTGTAGAGACATCTATTTCTCCCTTCAGTTTTGCCACTCTTTGCTCCATGAATTTTGGGCACCCTGGTTAGCTGCATACTTATTTAGGAGTGCTATTTCTTTTTAGTAGATTGATCTCTTAGTAATATATTGTGTCCTTGTCTCTTATAATGGTTTTGTATTTAAAGACTATTTTGCCTGATATTAGTATAGCTACCCCAGCTCTTTTTCTGTTACTGATTTCATTGGATATCTTTTTCCAACCTATCACTTTCAACCTATTTGTGTTCTTTGTATAAGCTGAGTCTCCAGTAGACAAATTATAGATAGATCATATTTTTTTTTAATTCATTGTGCCAATCTGTGTCTTTTCACTGGGGTGTTTAATCCATTAACATTTTGCATTATTGTTGAAAGGGCAGTAATTACTTCAACTATTTTATCATTTATTTTATATATGACATATCTTTTCTTTGTCTATTCTTCTGTTTGTAAGGATTTTGAATACCCTATAATCCAGTTCATTTATTTTTTCTTCTGCCTGTTCAAAATGCTCTTGTATACCTCTAGTGTATTTTTCATCACTTCTCTTGTGCCTTTCATTCCCATAAGTTCTGTATGCTCCTTTTGACACTTTCAAGTTCTTCGTTATGTTCACCCAGTTTCTTCTTAATATCCTTTTCTCTTTACACATATTTTCCTTCATCGTGATTTGATTTAAGAGATTTATTTGAACATCTTTAATTAGTGTTTTAAATTGTGCATCTACTCTGATTTTTAATTTGTTCCTTTGACTGGTCTATATCTTCCTGCTTTTTGGTGTGGCTGTAATATTTTGCTGATATCTAGGTATCTTGATGAATTTACTCTGAAGTTCAGTTTCTCTCTCATGTCTAGGGTTTTCTTGTTGATTGGCTTTTGGTTAAAGCTCTTTTTGGAGACTTGGATCAACTCATTCCACAACTTTAAAATTGCCCAACTTTAAATGCTCAGTTTTATTCAACTCTTCTTTATATGATTATTGCCCTGGCTATGCAATGCAAATTTTCAGTTTCCTCTGTTTGTGCAATGGTTTCACCCATAAGAAAAAAATTCCATTTTCTAAATCCTTTTCTGGGAATCTCAATCTATTCTGTTTGTTTTTCTTTCATCTCTAAAGTTTTACTTTTCTATCCTTCATTTGCTTACAGTTGCTTTTGACTGAAGAGCTAATTCTGGGGGGGACAGCCACACCAGAAAGAACTTTCCCCATCAGTAATTCCCAGAAAAAAAACATGACATGTAGCCCATGAAGGAGTCCCAGACCAATTACAAACCTCCCTGGAGAAAGGGACAGGAAAGATGTCAAAAAGACATTTTGTTATTTCCCTAAGGATACACTTCCTGGACTGCCCAGCATATGGCACTCTGTGGAAAAATGACATGGCATCCCTAAGAAGGTGTTGTATCTTTAAACCTCCTTTCATTCCACCTCTTACAGTTGAGAACCTAAAAGAATGGAGAACCTAGTTGCCTCAGTATTGCAGATATTGGTCGATTATTTTTTAATTTTGGTTAATAGAGAGTGTATAAGCATAGGCTCAAGAAGCCCTTGAAGACTGAAAAAAGCCAACTGGGGCAAGCATCTTGTACAGGTTACAAGTGTGTTGTAAATCACTCAATTAACCCAAGTAAAATAATGGAAATGAGCTAAACAAATGGGCTGTATGGAAAAGACAGAAGCCAGGGGTGGTGGGCAAGCACTTGGTTATAGGTTACAACAATATTGTAAACTGTTACTTAACATAAGGTAACAAGTAAAGGAATACAAATAAGCAAAAATGACATTAAAATTACAAGTAAACTGTTGTAGTCAGTGGTTACAATCAAAGGGGAATTAGAAGTCTTTTCCAAGGACTTAATGGAAGGGTCTTAAGGGATAGTGGTCTGGCTAACTACTGGAGGTTTCATTATCTAATGGTGATTATATTTGTTTGGAAAGGAATTGTGCCATCTTTATAGATTTGTTAACTACCAATCATTTGTTGATGAATCAGTGTTTGATTACCCATTAAGGAAATCCACAGTAGATATGTTATAGATAGATATCTAGATAGATAAATAGATATAGAAAGATAGACACAAATATATATGTATACAATGATATTTTATGTAGATAATACATTTATTCTTCTATATATGTAAATAGATATAATATGCCCCAATTCTAAGCTACTAGCAATTGAAAGAAATTTTTTGATTTAGTAAAAGCTTTTCAGTAAAAAACCAAATTATATCTCTATATGATTTTTTTTCCTTTAAAAACATATTAATGTGAATATCAGTTAAGGGTATATGAACATCAATTTATCACCAAATAGAAAATTAATTAGGTCAGTCAGGTAGAATTTTATGTCTACTGCAAGTAAGCTAAACTGGGGTGCATTTGTGCTATTGCTGATATGGCCAGGAAGGGTGTGTGCTCTGTGCATTGATTTAGGGAGATGCTGCAACTCCTGCTTTTTTGTTGTTATTGTTGTTTTTGTCTGGGATGATTTCACATCAAACCATGAAAACATTCATTTTACTATGTATTTCATTAGATTCTATTAATAATAAAAAGGCAACATAAAAATTCAGTCAGTTTAAAAATCAATATGAATTGCCAAAACATTTGCAATGAATATCAAAAATGTTCAGAGTAATTCAGGATATTATAACAACACCTGAATAACCAGTACCTTCTTTTATTAAATCCTACCAAATCAAATATTTTCTAGGTTTCTTAATACTTTTAATAAGTTCGATGACTTACTGGATACATATTGCCAAAAACCATCCCTCCTCCTGAATATTAAACCATGCTTATAATTATCTACAAGAATACAATTAGGCTTAATTGTAATATGGAATGGAACCAATATCTAATCCTTGGGATAAGTTAGCAATTTTCCTTGAAGCTTTGCATCTTGTGTTAATTTGTGTAATTTGAGACCTGCATAAGAGTAACCTCCAGAATGACTTCTGGACTATATTTGAAATCTCTTAGCCATAGTAACATTATTTCATTATAATATTTCCCCTATTCACCTGGCTAGGATTCTTCTCCAGAAACATTGTTGATAAATATTTGGTATTAATCCCTTGGCATTAGGAAGGCTCATTCCTGGAAGTTTTGTCTCATATAGAGGGAAATTTATATGAGGATGACTCTTATGCCTTAATTATAATCAGGCTTAATTTTGTCATTATGGAAGCAAGGTTTATAAATCTTGTAAAATTCTTTTATTATATTTTACATAAACTGGTAGATTCTATTGGCTGATAGAATGGCAGGAATTCCCCAGATGGGGAATTTTATAGTTTTATGGTTTTACCTTAGTCCTTCATGGGACTTCACAAATATTTTTTCATTTTATGCCCAAAGCATTTTGAAATACATCAAGGTATTAATGAACATGTATAGAATATTAAGATCTTATTTTATAGTTTGGGTTCCATGCTATATGAAGCTGAGTTAGGTGGTTCATATAAACTGATTAGACAGATTAAATCTGATATTGTGCTACAGAAAGTTTAAAATCTTGGAGAAAATAAATCTGTCCTTTTTGGTTCACACAAAAATTACAATTAAAAAATACAGGCAATATCACAATTTACCTTGTATTCTGATTTATTTCAGTCTTAACTAGATCATTCTCATCTACATTTCTAGTTGAAGTCTGATTCCTTCTTTAGTTTCTTAAACAGTTGCTGAATGGAGTTATCATTTTAGAATTAATGCAGCTTCTTCAGTTTTTTGAGAGCTAGAGAACTTTAACTCTGAGTTTCAGGTATCACAGAGACATCTAATTTTCCAGGTATTTATCAGGATGAACATAAAGAGTAAAGTATTTTAGTATTTAGGAAAAACAACAACTAAAGCTCAGAAACAAATGTGACTATTGCAGGAGTTTACAATCTAGACTTTCATTTCTTTATGGGCACTTTCTAAGTGAAGCTATTTATAGAAATAAAAATATTTGAAAGTTAACATATTGGTCTTGTTAACTATAGACCACAGCACAAGATTGTCTTGTTTCTCCTTTGCATTTTTTTTTTTACTAGGGTTATATTATGTCACAGGTAGAATATAATTTACAGAACTTTCTTTCAAAGATATTTTTTTCTGAAGATCAAGCTTTGGTCTGTAGTAGACTGTATGCACTTTAAGAGAGGCATCAGAGCAAAACTATGTAACTGATGAGGAAAGTTGGTTGCTTTTTTGATTTATAACATCTTTAAAATAACTAAAACCATGATTAACAACATTTTACTATTGTCTAATATTATGCAGAAAACATTGTCAAATCTTGAGGAATTTTATATAATCTTTAAATATTCATATGA
>JAQZBX010034849.1:0-24831 GCA_029593785.1 Cabassous unicinctus | reverse complement strand
ACATGGCAGAGAGGGGAGTTTTTTGATGCTGGAGCCCAGGGAAGTAAATGCACAGAGAAGGAGAACACAGAGGAAGAGAGAAGGCTCCATTAGACATGGCAGAGGCCCCAGGAGGAGAGACGAGCTGTTTGCCTAATAGTCTACAGCTGGTCTTGTGAAGAGAGCTGTGCAGCTGAGCCCAGAGAGAAAGGAGTCCCAGGAGAGAGACTAGACTTATCCCAGCACACAGCTGATATTGGAAGAAGCTAGGACCACGGACCTGAAGAGGAAGAGGAAGCCTAAACCCTTGCAGACCTCAGCAGCCATCTTCCTCCAACATGTGGCAACAGATTTTGGTGAGGGAAGTAACTTACGCTTTATGGCCTGGTAACTGTAAGCTTCTACCCCAAATAAATACTCTTTATATAACTCAACAGATTTCTGATACTATGCATCAGCACCCCTTTGGCTGGCTAATACAGGCCCAGAACTATGCACTTGAACAAGGATCCCAAGTGATTCTGATGTAGGCAATGATCCTCACTTGTCTCAATGGTCTGATCTAAGCCACCCTCCCAAATTTTCAGGGACCCACATCATCTCCTTCAGGTTGCCTGAAATCTTTCACGTCATAATCACTTTACCTGAAATTCCATGGCTACAGATTGAATAATCTTTTAAAGTATAAATATATGTATTTAATACGTTATTATATGTATACATATACATATATACACATTTATATACATATATAGATCATATTCATATATAAAAGGGTTATAAATGTTATAAATTTTATGCATATGTATGTTATGACTGTACATTATCAATCATAAGTACTGCAATTCCATTTGTGCTCATTAGGGGAGAATATTTATTCACCTCTCCTTATGTATCTGTATGTAGGGATTTCTACAGGCTAATATTTCTAACATTTTTCTCCAACTACACTTCCTTTTCCCCAGGAAAGAAATGACCTTTCCAATTGGTGAGGATGCAAGAAGTAACAGAGCCTAACCATTTCCTCTCCTCTTTTGAAGCTGTCTTGCCTACAAAGATGATGTATTTTGGCCTATTTCCTGAGGGGCTCAACAGGGCAGGCTCTGCTCTCACGGAGAAGAGCTGTGGTTACCCAGTCTACATAATTCAGGGCTAAAGCATTGGAAAGTCCACTTGACACAAGCCTAAAGCCCACATCCTCCAATCAGCTTTACCATTAATAACAATCATATTTAGATCTCTCCATTGCTCCAAATATAGGATGGACATAAGGATTCTATTTCAAGGACCCCTTAAACTCCTACACTGCCCTAAAAGATAAACATCAGACAAGGTCAGCAGAAGACTAGGTTTTCTAATCACTGAAGATCCGTGTGGGGAATAAAGCATGAGTGGGGATATAGGAATTATCTTGGAGGTGGGTGAGAAATGCAAGCCCATCAAAGAATATATGACTATATTTTTAAGACCTGGCCCTGCTGTAGATTTTTTAGCAGTAGGGTCTCTTGAACGAATTACACATTTCTAGTCGCGTTAACCTTTCCTTAGAGATATGATTTTTGTTAGAGGAATGTGAATCTATGTAATTACCATATTCGGTCCTCTTCCAAATAAGAGGCACTCAAATGTTGATACACTCACTTGCCAAATATATTTTGAACATTACAGTACAAAATACTACTCTACATGCTATGATTACATTATTCATATAAAACCCCATCTTTGCCTTTTAGGAGTAACTGGTGAGAACAATTGACCCCAAATAAGAAATATAATAAAAGCTTCAAGCACAAGTTCAAGGAACCACTTCTCTAAGTTTACCAAAGCCTGGTGCAAAAGCATCTCATGCCCAGATGACATAGGTGCCATCCAGGGCACAGGTTCGGGGTCACTTTGCATTGGCAGGCCAGCCACCGATCTAAGACAGAACTTCGCTGAGTTGTATTTTTGACAGGAGACTTTCTCTAATTCATGAGCTGCTCTTTTAAAATGACAGTTTTCTTTTTCTTTGATTCTTTTAATTAATAACCCTGTGGAATATATTTTCATTAAAAATGAATTTTACCTTTACTATGAAATGTCAAACGAATAAAATGAGCCAATTTTTCTCACTGGGACAATTATAAAAAGGAAAGATATTAGTTCACCTTTTCTTTGACAAATTTGACTAGTGGAATGAGCTTGTTACAGCAATATTTCTCTTTCTTCCCATACCAGTGGCCTCTCTTTACTAGGTTCTTTCACAGAATGGATGAAAATAGTGTTCAAAAAATTAAGACCTTCAAAGATGCATTAATGTTAAGGGCAGATGAAATTAAAAACTTATGAAGTCAACATATAGTTGCTTTTACCTCTAAAACCGCAAGACAAATTTAGCTTTAGGTCCTAAATGAAAGAGTGAACTTAGCTCTTAGTTTACAAAAAAACCTACTGGGTTAATACTAAGCACAGATTGGAAAAGCTGTTTTCCATTTTTTTCCCAATGCTTCCCCTGAGTGTCTCTCATTAGGGAGACCACATTTACATAATAACTTGTTTCCTATAGCCACAGGGGCATGGTCATGAGGACAGTATTTCAGCAGATTGCAGAATGCTCATAGTAAAACTTGATAGATATCATTCAGGATGAGTTTAGAGTCTATAGTGAAAGTGTAGGTTGTAGATCACGTTAAATGGTCAAATGCTAATCTTATCACATGCACTAAAATAGAGTATGGGGAACTTCTCCTTAACCTAGATTATAGAGATGCAATCCAGGAGCTAAATGTGCCAAGAACTGGACTTAATATTAGAAATTCTGACTATTCTTATTATCTCATTTATCATTTCAATAGATGCCAGGGACTGTAGATGAGATATTACCCTTAATAGAGGTTATGCTGAATGTATGAAGTTTGGAAAGAGGTACAGGTATTTTATTTTGTATTAACACAAGAAAGTAGGCATCTCCTTTGGGAAACCTCAACATTATTCTGAGAAAGTATAAAACTGTTTATTTCTGCAACCCTTAGCATATTCCATGGCTGTATATGGAATTCCTTGCCATTACACATTACATTTGACTTATGAGTGCCTTTGTTAACATTTCCCTTCTTTCTTATCACCAGTGACTGACAGAACCCAGTTATACTAAGACTACAGCCTGACCCTCACTTCCCATTAAAATTTTGGAAGAGGGCCATAAACACGAGTCTAGCTCTGCCACTTATGAAACATAACCATCATTGTCATCATTTTCAACATCACCATCATCATCATCATCACTGCCATCAACACTGCTAAACATTCACTGAGACCTTACATGGGACAGCCTCTATTGACTTACTATGCACAGACTCCATAAGATAGTTATTAAACTCCGAACCCCATGAGGGCAGGGCAAATGTCTGCTTTGTTCACTCCTACAGATCTATGCCTAAAAAAGAGCCTGGTACTTAAGAGGTACTCCATGTAGATTTACTGATTATTAATGTTCTTATTTTACAGGTGAGGCATAGTGAGTAAACTAATTTGTCCAAAACTCTACACTTGACCCTATTAGAGATTGAATCATGTCCCCCACCAAAGGTGTGTTCAGTCCCAACCCCTGGTCCTGTGGGTGTGAACCCATTTGTAAATAGGACCTTTGAAGATGTTGTTAATTAAGGTGTGCCCAAACTGAATGAGGATGGGCCTTAATCCAATATAGCTGATGTCCTTATAAGCAAAGGTAATTGGGCATGGTAGAAGGTATGGGGAGCAGCCAGAAGCTGGAAGTCAACGGAACCTATGAGAGAAAGGAGATGATGCTGCCATGTGTATTGCCGTGTGGCAAAAAAGCCAAGGAACCCAAAGGTTTCTGGTCAGCCAGAAGATATGGACCCTAGAAGGAAACAAGCCTTCTAGATTCTTAAATCATGAGCCAATAAATTCCTGTTCTTAAGCCAACACATTGTATGGTACTTGTTTTACCAGCTGGGGGAACTGAAAATACACCCAAAGCTGATACACTAATCCTTACAAATGCAGACCTTAGAGCATTCTCCAAGACAGAGATGCTCATCCCAAAGATACTCTTTGACTGTGGGTGTAAACAGGATTGTTTATATATCTGAATTGAGTAAGGTGCCATGGTTGCATCTCTAGCCTATAGTTGCTTAAGTAAGAAGTTGGCATGCATTTTGAGCATCCTCATCCATTTCCTGTTCACCAAACAACTGAATTTTCATTCCAAATTGAATGTTTAAAGTTGCAAAAGAAAGAACTGAGGCACCTCCTGGAGAAGTCCAAATATTACCATTGCCCTTACCATTTTTGAGCCAGTTTTAACAAAATAAAAATAATAATAATAATAATTAAAATGTATTTGCTTATAGTAACCCAATGACAAGCCTAAATTTTTATATTTAATTTCCCAAAGAATTTTTAACTCCTCAAGACTGTAACCTCTGATAATTCCTATTAAAATGATTCAAAATGATCCTAGCAATTTTGAGAATTAATATATATATATATATTACACACCTCTTTTTCCTCTTTTCCTTCTAGTCTCCTTTCAATATTTACTTCCCACTATGGGTACCAGGTTCTAATACCAGAAGGGAAAGCAGCACACGTTGTTTTAAAGTAACTAACATTGCAATGTTATTACTAAGTCATTTTTAACATCAACAAATGTCATGGGGGTGCTGAAACGCTATGAGCAGTTGAGTGTTCAGAACAATAGACATTTCTCTATCTTTAAGGGCTTAACATTGAATGAGGACAGGGCATCTATTGAACACATACAGCTTCACAAAGCAACATACAGTAAATGTTAAACAAATTGATGCAGTGGTAGGTGCTACAGGAGAACAGAGAAAGGAGAGGTCATGTGGGCCAGAGCACATGGGAGGTAGACTAAGGAGGTGGGGCCAAGGCTGGTCCCTGAGGAGGGAGATGGAGTCACAGAAAGAGGAGATTGATTCCTTTTTCACAGTAACAACTCAACCACACCATAGCTTTTCCTCGCAATGTGTTATTTTCCCAAGTTCTCTCCCATTTGTCCAAATCGTGATGGTTTTTCCATTCCATATTTTAAAGCTATCTCAAAGTTTTAGTTTAGAGAACAGTCTTTTTTTAGTTCAATTAAGAAATAACTTTGCCCCTGTTCTCCATTTAAAAGCATCACTTTTGTTGCTATTTGTATGGTTATATACTGTCTTTATTATAGTAACCCATATTAGTTTGACTATATTTTGATGAGAATTAAGTGTATCTCATCTTTAACCACAATTAGTCAGATGTGGTTTTGGCAAGCTGATACACAATTGAGTATTGTATATTTCCACTCTGAAATTGAGACTAGAGTAGCAGTTTTCTAAATTTTGCATATTTTTCCTGAAGAGGCATTGAACAAAATGAAAAAAATGCTTGGATAATTATAAATTCTTTGATATCCAATGATGAATTTATTTCTGAGGTATGGATATCTCACCATGGAAAATAAGAAGTACCCATTATTCCAGAAAGAGAGTGATATATCTGTTTTATGAAGTTTGCTCAAGAGCTGAAAATGCAAGTTTACATTCTATTCAGTATATTAAAGATAGCTTACCCTCCAATCATCGGGTACATTTTCATATAATTAGACTTGTTGCAAAACTTTTCTGCTGACAGACACATACTGATTGAATTTCTCTCCCCATTTTACCCTCTCCGCTTCTCCCCCTCTCCCCCTCTCTCAGACCCTCTCAATGATCTGAGCTTCATTAATGTTACCAACCTACAGAGAATCGCTGGTTCAAAATTAAGAACACCCGTCTAAGGGAATATGTCAGTAGAATACCTACCCAACAACTGAGATTTTGGAGCCTTGCAAAACTACCAAATTAAAATCTGTTTTCATAATTTTCCAGCAGAGCAAACATCCCCATTCTGAGCTTCTTAGCAAACACTCTGGGGAAGCCAGCTGCATTGGACTAAAGGGGATGAGCCCCTAGCAGGCAGCTGATACCCCACCCCATCACCACTCCCAAAGGCCGTGGAGAAAGTCCTCCTAGTGTGTGAGTCCAATACAAGCCGCGTGGCGACTGTCAGGTGTGGAAGTGTTGCTATTAGCAAGCCTGCAGTCAGCCTCATTTTATGGAGTCATAAATTCAGTAGGCTGGATCGGATCTCTCACACTTGCTTTTTTGCTGGCACAACAGACCCTTCCCTGAACACACTCTACAATAGCTAAGTAGGTCATTCTGCATCCTGGTTTCTGAATTTTGGAGCATGAAGAAACATTATTATCTCACTAAAGAGGGAGTTTGTGTCTTCCTGTCACATTAAACTGGCCTTCAACAAATCTGTATTACTAACATATTACCCATTTAACGTGCCTGAATTATGATACAGTCCACAGACCATATCTAAATGTTGCTTAGTGCTCTCTTTGGCAGCACATACACTAAAATTGGAACGGTACAGAGAAGATTAGCATGGTCCCTGCGCAAAGATGACACACAAATTCATGAAGCGCTGCATATTTTTCAAAGTGTGACGCAAAATATAAACTGTTGACCATGCTTAGTAGCAATGTTATGGTACACATAACAAATGTACCACACTAATGAAGGATGTTGTTAATGGGGGAAAGTGTGGGAGGGGAAGTGGGTGGGGTATATGGGAATCCCCTATATTTTTGATGTAACATTTATGTAATCGAAAGCTCCTGTAAAAATAAAGAAAAATAAAAGATAAAAAAATAAAAACATAAATAGTTGTTTAGGCATCTGTTCAAAGAGAGCAGCATAGACCTGGATATGGTCTAATGCCCGACATTGCCTCCATGTGCTGCCATTAGGGGAAATGGTTTCTTCTTAGCAGTTATAGTTTTGTTGTTGTTGTCGTTGTTGTTTTATGAGAGAAGTTGTGGGTTTACAGAACAATCATGCATAAAATACAGATTCCCATTTACTTCCTTATTATTAACATCTTGCATTGGTGTGGTACATTTGTTATAACTGAGGAAAGCACATTTTATATAACTGAACTATTAACTATGGTCCATGGTTTAACTTAGGGTTCACTGTTTCTGTTTCAGAGCTCCATGGAGTTTTTAAAAATCCTTATTCTAGTAAAATACATACAACCTAAAATTTCCCCCTTTTAACCACAAATATATAATTAAGTGTTATTAATTGTATTCACAGTGTTGTGCCACCATTACCACCATGCATTACCAAAACTTTTCCATCGTCCCAAATAGAAACTCTGTACATTTGAAGCCTTAACTCCTTATTCCCTAGCCCCACATCTTTCCCTGCTAACTTATATTCTAGATTCTGACTCTGTGAGTTTGCTTCTTCAAATTGTTTCATATCAGTGAGATCATACAATATTTGTTCTTTTTTGTTTGGCTTATTTCATGCAACCTAATGTCTTCAGGGTCTGTCCATATTGTCATATGGATGAAAATTTCAGTTACTGTTTTTACTCTGCAGTTTCCATTCCAGATTGTGAGTTTCTTAAGGGACTGTGCCACTGCTGAACTTTTACAGATGGCATCACTCTCCAGAGGATAAAACTGTGGACATATATGAAACCAGTGAAATCAAATACCAACTTCTAAAAGTGCCAGGTGAATCAAGTATAACCTGATTCAAAAAGAAGAGGCAGAAAATGACTGACTTTTTCTGGTAGAAATTACTGTAGCCTCACTGGATCATCTGAGTGTCTCTGGCTATTTAGTTGAATCATTTGATTTGATTCCTTTGGGAAAAGATCACTTGGCTACAATCTATGAAATCAAAATCTATGAAATGTATCCCTCTCCCCCTCCAGATGGAAAAAAAAAAAGAACATTCCAGGAAGGCAGATGTTATTTCAGTCAGGAAACTGAGCTATTAGGAACTCAATCTACACACAGAGCTATTCTTTATTTTCTCATTTGCAAAATGTATATAATTGTTTAAAGTCCTTTCTCTCCTATAAAAATGTATATGTATTATTAGAATATTTATTTTACTTTTTTTGGCCAACAGTCTGACTGAATTTACTGTAAGCATTTTGAAATTCTTACTTTGACTAGCCAAATGCTTCTACTCAAAAATATGTTCCTGAGTTGTAAAGCTTCACAAAGCTACTCATGAGAATCTACATGGAAACCTTTTGAATATATGTCTGTTGAGCTCTGTATTCTCTCAGACACTTCAAAGGATAGAGCAGAATAGTGGAGTCAGCTCAAAAAGAGAAGGGAAGAAATTCATGCAAAGACAAACTGCATGATCAAATTGAGATATTTTCCTGGAGGCTGTGTAGGGAGGAACCCCCATGAGTACTATGCCTTAAAATACATTAAAGCATAGGTTCATAAATGTATCAAAGCTTAATATTATATATTCACCTAGAAAACAGCCATTGAATTTTTTTCTGGAAGAGATAAGGGAAAAGAAACATAAGAAATTAGGATAGGAAAAATGGCATGTATACCAAATTCAAATCAATATCTAAAGGCATTAGGGGCGAAGTGAGGGCTTTTGGCAAGATGGCAGAGTGAGCAATTCCAGGGTTGCTTCCCCAAAGAGTAGCACCGAAAATACAGCAGAAATGGCAGAATTAACTTTCTCAGAGTTCTGGAAAAGTGTTAAAGGGTTGCATGAACTGGACAAGCAATGAATCAAGAAAAAGGCAACTAAAAATGTGGGAAATCTTATGGCAATTTTACTGGCCCTTCCCCTACCCCACCCCAGTCACTGGAGTGGTGATAGCCCATGTCCTGATCCTGGGTTCCAGAAGGAGCAGAGTAGTTCCTGGGTGTATATCAGGTCATTTATATCAGTGACAAGAGTTGGGTGACACCCTGAGGGACTGATCCAGAATGCTAGTGGCACTGTCCCAGAGCTTACTCTGGACATAGAGGCAGCCAGCTGGGCTCCATAAACCCATTAAGAAAACTATCAAGCCACAGTGGCCTGGGGAAAAACATTTCTAGTTGAGATATCAAATAGTGATTGGGACTAGAAGAAAAGACAGCATATTTTCTGGGGGGAAGTTGGACACATCCAGATCCATGTATAAGGGAAATTGATAAGGCTGTGCAGAAAGCCTAGGACAAGACACATGCTCAGAACAGACCTGAGAAGACCCTAATGTTTTTGCATCAAGCTGTTCTGTCAGCTCACTGTAAAGCTGTAATCTGCAAAGACTGGGAAAGGTGATTTCTCTTTTGTTTGGTTGCTGGGGGACAATTGTTTTTGTTGTTGTTGTTGTTGTTTTAGCTTCTGGAAGTCAAGGAAATCTCTATCATAACACTAGCTGAATGCAAGCATAGGTAATAGAGATTTCAGTCCTACATACATCAAGAGATGCACAGTCTTTGAATAAGTAATTTGGAAAACTCACTAAACAAATAGACTGTTACAGATTTAATGAAAAGGAAATAAATCAGATAAGGAAGACAATTTGATTTACAGAGTCAATAAATTAAAATTTCAAATGTCCAGATTTCAATAACAACAAACAAACAAAAGACATACAAAGGATCATGAAAAAACGGTCCATTCAAAGGAACAAAATATGTGACATAAACCATGAATGAGGAAGGCCAGACACTGGACATAATAGAAAATGCTTTTTAAAAACTGTCTTAAATATGCTCAAAAAACTAAAAGAAAACACAAAAAACTAAAGGAAATCAGAAAAACACTATATGAACAAAATAGGTATCTCAAAAAAGACATAGAAATTTTTAAAAGGAACCAAACATAAATACTTAACAGAACTTAACAAAATAAAAAAATTCCCTAGAGGGTTTCAACAGAAGACTAGAGGTGGCAGAAGAAAGAAACAGTAAATTGAATATAGAAAAACTGAAATTATCCAGTCTGAGGAATATATAGGGGAAAAGGAATGAAGAAAAGTAAACAGAGCATAAGAGACCAGTGGGACGCCATCAAATTTACCAATTTATACATTATGGGAATCCCAGATATTGAAGAGAGAAAAAGGCAAAAAGAATATGTGAAGATATAATGGTGGAAAACTTCCCAACTTTAATGAAAAACATCCAAGAAACTCAACAAACACCAGATAGGATAAACTCAACAAGATCCAGACCAGGGCACATTATAATTAAACTTTCAAGTTCAAAGACAAACAGAGAATCAGGAAAACAAGAGAAAAGCAACAAGCTGTGTATGAAGGGATAGCAATAAGATTAAATATCAATTTTTCATCACAAACAATGGAAGCAAGAGGCAGTGGGGTGACCTATTTAAATGTTGAAAGAAAAAAAAAATGTCAACCAAGAATTTGATATCTGGCAAACCTGACTTTCAAATATATGGGAGAGATGAAAACATTCCTAGATAAACACAAGATGAGGGAATTCATCACCACTAGACCTGCCTTAAAGGAAATGCTACAAGGAGATCTTCAAGTTGAAAGGAAAAGATGCTATACAGTAGATCAAATCCATATGAAGAAATAAATATCTCTGGTAAACGTACCTAGATAAATGCAAGTACTATTGTATTTTTGGATTGTAACTCCACTCTTTAAGGATCTAAAATACACATGCATAATAGTAATCTCTGGTGTTTGGGCATACAATATGTAAACATGTAATTTGTAACAAAAATAGCATAAAAGAGGAGGAGTTTTGCAGAAATGGAAACGCTAATCATCTAATTCATATGGAAAGACAAGAGGCTCCAAATACCCAGAACCATTTTGAAAAGGAGCAAATTTGTAAGACTAACACTTGCCAATTTCAAAACTTACTACAAAGCTACAGTACCCAAGCAGTGTTATACTGGCATAAAGACAAATTGACCAATGGAAAAGAATTGAGAGTTTAGAAATAAACCCTCCTATCTATGGCTAACTGATTTTTACAAGAGTGTTAAGTCCTTTCAATGGTGAAACAATAGTCTCTTCAAAGAATGGTGCTGGAAAGCTAGATATCCATATGCAAAGAAAGAAAGTGGACCCCTACCTCACACTATATACAAAAATTAACTCAAAATGAGTCAATGACCTAAATATAAGATCTAAAACCCTAAAACTCTTAAAAGAAAACATAAAGAAAAAAATTCAGGACCTTGCATTAGGCAATGGATTCTTGGATAGGATGCCAAAAGCACAAAATAAAAATTAGTTAAAATATACTTCATCAAAAGTAAAATAACTTCTGCAAATCAAAGGATAGAAATTATTTTACAAAGGTAAAACACAAGCTACAGAATGTGAGAAAATATTTGGAAACCACATATTTGATAAGGATTTAATATCCAGAATATATAAAAAATACTATAACTCAACAACAAAAATACAAACAACCCAATTTGAAAATGGCCAAATGACTTGAATAAACACTTCTCCAAAATAGATATACAAATAGTCAATAAACACATGAAAAGATGCTCAAAATCATTAGCTGTTAGGGAAATGCAGATCAAAACTGCAATGATATACCACTTCAAACACTATGATAGCTGTGAAAAAAAAAAAAAAGCAAAAAAATAACGAGTGTTGGCATGGACGTGGAGAAACAGGAACACTTATTCATTGCTGGTGGGAATATAAAATGGCACAACCACTGTGGAAAACAGTTTGGCAGTTACTCCAAATGTTAAACATAGAATTACCATATGGCCTAGCAATTTCACTTATAGGTATATACTCGAAAGAACTGAAAGCGAGGACTCGAACACATCTTTGTACACCAATGTTCACAGCAGCATTATTCACAGTAGCCAAAAGGTGGCAAAAACCATAGTGTCCATCAACAGATTAACAGATAAACAAAACTTTGTGTATATATACAATGGAGTATTATTCAGCCATAAAAAGGAATGAAGTTCTGATACATGCTACAATATGGATGAACCTTGATGACATCATGTTGAGTGAAATAAGCCAGAGACAAAAGGACAATTATTGTATGATTTCACTTATATGAAATACCTAGAATAAACAAATTCATATAGGAAGCGGATTAGAGGTTACCAATGTTAAGCAAGAGGTGGGGAGTTATTGCTTAATGGGTACAGAGCTTCTGTTTGGGGTGATGACAAAGTTTAAGTAATGGATGGTGACGATTTTAGCACAACATTGTAAATATAATTAATGTCACTAAATTGTACACATAAAAATTGTTTAAAGGAAATTTTTTGTTACCACAATAAATAAAATGCTTAAAAGGCATTAGGGAAGAAAGTAATGCACACATTTCAAAATTAGCATTAATAAAAATACTTGTTTTTTAATTCTAAAGGAGTATTTTCCTTTAAATGAAAATGGTGTGATATAACACCATGCTTCCAGTAGCTCTGCCTCAATAATAAATTGTTGAGAATTAAGTAGTAGTAAACACATTGGAAATGAACCATCTAGTGCCCAGCTCTGATTAATGATTAGAAAGGCATTATTGTAAGGCAGGATTCAACCCTAAAAGAAAAACAAACGCTTTAAGTGGATTATTGGCTACCATAAGAATTCCTAACAAAAATAATTTATGCAATCTGTACCTCAAATTGGCATTCATTAACGATTCCTCAGTCTATTAAAGGATTATTTCCTTCATTTATTAAAATAAATGTTTCCCTGCACAAGAATAGACTCTTGTTTTAAATAGAAGAGCTGGGCAACAACAGACAGTATAAATCTACTGTCAAGTATGTTGGTAAATTATTGTATCCAGCCCCCATTCTGAAACTTGGAAAACTTTGAACTTAAATGACTGCTTTGGAGGTATATTGAAGAGTTAGGGTTCTGGGAACCTAGATCTTGATAGCTAAATTTGGAAACGTTTTTATTCTGGCTGGAAGCAGACCAATAGAGAGCCCTAAACAGTAGCAGCTTAAGGGCTGTAAAGACTCTGTGATTAGGCCTCTGTTTCATCTAAGTACACGTGACAAAATTCTGGAATTATTGAAGGTCTGCCCCTTTCTTACTGCAATCACCAGAATGAGAGCCGGTTTGGAGTTAGAAAATTGCAGTTTGAGCCCCAGAACAACTATTTCAAGCTGTGAGGCTGTGAGCAACTTCCCTTATCGAGTTGATATGAGGTTCAAATGAGATAATGTCTGTGGTTTGTAAACTGCAAAACAGTGAGCTCCATCAGTTTAGAGGTTAAATTTCTACAAACCATAATATGTAAGCAAAGTAATTGCCAGGGTCAGAAGTTCATAAGGAATTTGCAATCCAGATCAGTTGTTGCAATGGGAGTTATAATGACACTCTGCTCAGATTCAAGTATGGTATGCAGGTTCTTCACAAGAAACAAGAAAAAGTTTGCTCTTCAAAGTCTTTTTGAATGAGGTTAAGGAACTATTCTTACAACCACATTTCCCAGCAGCAGGTGATTTAATTCACTCACAAAAGTGATGTCCAAAATTGCTGTACTACTCCGGAGGCACTAGACAAGCTGCTGCAGGGTTGTGCAAAATAGGAAGGCACAAATGGTTAGAAACAGAAGCTGAAAGTTAACTATAATCGTGTTTTAATAATAATAGCAATGGTCATTTTCATAATACTATTTCACGAGGCTCTGTACCAAAGTTGTCAAGGGTATAATGTGTTTTTCTAAACGATAGTGATTATTCTAGTCAGTTCTGATAAAAACTGTGCTGTGTAGCATGTCTGATTCATATTTCATTCAGTCAGCAGAGTCATTCATTCAGTTATACAGTAGGCACTATTCTGGTCATTGATAATGAGATTACAGAAGATCCCTGCCTTAAGGAGCTTAGTGTTAAGCTGAAAACCAAAAAGTAAAGAGGAATCCAAAATAATACAATCTGTGCTATGAAAAAAGTAAGCACAGATATTATGGAATTTTTCAGTTTTATGGAGACCTCATTATCTTTTGTGCCAAGTGTGGGCAATGTTATAGTGATGCCTATTTGTTTTTATAGCAATGTATTTTTCATAGGATCACAAATGGTAGAATTAGGGAATGAATAGTATCTCCTATTTTTGTTTAGCTGATATACCAGTGGAAGGAAAAAAAGTGAAGTTGGAACTCCCATTCATATTACTATAAATTTCTTACAAGCTTCCAGTATTGACTGATGAAATACACACAATCAGTACAATAAGCAAGTACTCTAGGCCTTTTTGATATCAAATTTTGGTACGTTACATAATCCACCAAAGGTAATAATAGCTGCTGAGGTGCTTCATTTCTCATCGGAAAAAAAGACATTCTGTAATGCTGGATTTACCAGGATAGGAACGCTTTCTGGAAGGAAAAGCAGTTATTGACTTCTGAGCCTGTGCTAATGCAAGACTGAGCCCACACCCCTATTTCTTACTACTGGAACAAACTTCAGGATTGGTACTATGCTTATTGATAACATTGCCAGCTGGCAATGTGGCTTCAGTGGCTTTCTACTTAATAACAGCTTCGTCCATGGAAAAGGACCCCAGCTTTATGGGGTGAAAGGCATTTTACAAGTACCTCTATGTTCTTTTTTGCAATTTACAATTTGTACTGATCATTCTTGACAGATATTTTTTTTTAAGTCCAAATGGGTATCCATTCTTAAATTACTGTAGGAGTGCAAGAATGTTTCTCTGGTATCGACAATTACGAACAGCAAAAAAATCAATGCTGAATGCTGCTGTTGCTGCACATCTCTAGTAATGACGACCCACTTCAGCTGGAAGTTTAGATTTTAGAAAATTTCACTGTTATTCCTTAATTAAGGATCCCAGATTAGCTTGGGACTTGACCTAAGTGGTATAGATTATTTAATACAAAGGAATTTAAAGTGGGACCTATGGAGATAGGCCAAGATGGGTCCCTGAGCAACAATGTCAGCATCTCTGTAGACCACAGCTGAAGGGCAAGTGCCAGTTTGGCATCACTTTTGATCAGCAGCCAATGGGCTCCTCTCCATGACAACATCAGAAGTATCTAGAGTCATTTGGTTTACAAAATTTTCTTACACCAGATACAAATTCAGCAGAGCCATGGAATGGAAAGATGCAATTCTATGGCTATGACCACTCTTAATCTGGAACCACTGAGAGATTTGTGCCCACTAATGTAACATAGAAATGATCTTTAAAAGAGAAGTTCATTTTATTATATAACAATTTTAGCCTGCATTAACAGGGTTCAGTCATAGTTATTTTTTTTTGCTTTTTGAAAATTTTAGTGATATTCTTTTCCTTTGAGATTTCAGAATTGGCTGCATAATGATCTTAGTTCTTAGCCCTAACAAAGAACTGTTCTCAACACCAGCTCATTCCAGACCAGTTTCCTCTACAAAAAGGTCTCAGATTTTCCTAATTCTATAAAAAATCACTTGTATATCTTTTTATTTTCCTTCCCTTCCTCCTTCCCTTCGTCTTTCTCCTTTCTTTTTTTTCCTTTTTGAGAAACTAACATTTTTAGTACTCACCATTGTAATATTCAGTGGCAAACTTATCAATATTTTTCATAACTATTAATGTGAAAGTGCTAACCTCTTTTTAAAAAAATAACTTAAAATACAAAAATGAAAACTAGGGGTTTTGTTTAACATGAAAATTATATATTTGTAATACACATGAACTTATAATATATATATATACATGTTTTTAGTAAGTGGTACCGCAGCCAACATAGTTGTTTAATACTTTGACATGATAGAAAATAGTATATCAAATGCAGTATTATTACCAAGAGAATATTGTACTATATTCATTAACACGTCTTGCACAATACTATACATAAATTACATGTTTTCACTAAAATGAGATCCCTTACAATGCAGGTGACAAACCTGCTGTGGCCACACCATATAAATTGTCTCATGCACAGATTGGGGGCCTTGTTCCCAGACTCTGAACGTGAGTAGAGCCTAGTGATATTTTTGGACTCCCTGTTGGTTTTATCCTGAACCAACTTTTGAAAAACATTAAAGTAAATCCATGAATCATATGCAAACTCATGCCACATACCTTTATCCTTCCTTCTACCCTATTAAAAATGAAAAGCATCAAGTCCTGAAGTTTGCTCAAAATCTTCTACAGAAGACTTTTAATCTACATTAAATAGTGGAAATATCATCTACAAGGGATTCAAAGGTCTTGATTTCCAGCCTCAACTCTGGTACTAATTAGCTCAATGACCTTAAGAGAATCACTTCTCTGGGTCTCAATTTTGTCATCTTTAAAGAAAATAGGTTGGACTAGATGATCTACAAGATCCTTCCCTGCTCTAGAATATTTCTCTGTTTGAAATGACCTGAAATCCCAACTCCACTGTCATTATCACCTCTTGGAACTCTTCCCTGCCCCCTCCCCTAGCATGAGTTGGATTCATCTCCTTTGTATTCCCTTAGTACCCTGAGTGTAACTGTCTCATAGCATTTATATCTGATCTATTTTGATTTATTTGTCAGACTCTCTCACAAGACTGCAGGCCCCTAGAGATCAAGCTTGGGTCTTTTATCTACCATAACCCCACAGTTACCAAAAAGGAGCTTCATGCAAGAATACTGAATATTTTATACTGAGTCAATGAACACTCTGTGCCATGGTTTAGCAAAGTGTCTCATCAGAAAATGTACAAAAAAATTGCAAATCAAATCCCTCACTAATGTATTTAAATAGTCAATCTGGAGTTAAACATGTTCTTGTTATCTTGAAAGCAAAGGAAATATTCAGAAATAATTCAATATCTCAGCCCTGCTGAATGTTGCCACAAGTGCTAAATAGCATTTATTTTAAGTTTCAAGGAAGTAGAATTCTCCAGACAGCCTCATGGACAAATATGCTCACCAATTTAAAAACAGTTCAGCCTCTTACATTCCTAAAACATAATGTCCATAGGTTTCAGCATCTTTTATGGAAAACAGGTCACAGTGAAATTATTAATACACCTGCAGATTTCAGGACTTTTGAGAATACACATTTCTTGTCACCCTTTATAAATGGTGTATTGGAGGCTCACAAGACAACCCCCAGGTTCAATAATTCACTTGAAGGACTCATGGAGCTCAGTGTATAGTTATACTCATGGCTATGATTTATTACAGCTAAAGGATACAAAAGAAAATCAGCAAAGGGTAAAGGAAAATGGGGTGAAATTGGGGGAAACCAGGCACAAGCTTCCAAAAATACTCTCCCAGATTGTATCCCAGAATCTGTCACACAGGACAGACTTAATCCCCCCAGCAATAAGTTGTGACAATCCATGTGAAATGTTGTCTTCTAAAGAAGTTCATTAAAGACTCAATGCCCAAGGTTTTTCTTGGGAAATGGCCACATAGACACTCTCTGCCTGGCACATAATAAGACTCCAGAATTCCAGAAGGAAAGTAGATGCTCAGCATAAACCACATGGTTTGCACCAACAGTTTAGGAAGATTGAGTCACTTTTAGCAGTTAGGGTAGTGGGGACTTTCTTAAAATCTAAGCTCCCTGATGCCATCCAAGTGCCAGTTTGTAGGCAGGACTTTCAAAGGACAGCAGTCAGGCCTGTTATGTTAACTCTTTTCTGCACAAATAGTAAACATCATTGTCTAACAAGTCGGCAAAATGAGCAGAAGTCCAACAACTCCTTTAAAAGTCCAATAAGAATCCTTTACAATTTAGGTATCACCTCTGCTGGGTGTGCTGCTTGCCTCCCTTGACCCATAACTGAGGGCTGGTCCTCAATTTAATAAACACCAGTTTGTCATTCTAGGAAATGGAATCTTGAATTGGTTAAATAAATACATTAAAAATACATAAATAAAGTCAGTAAGTCAGTCAATTTTCCTCTACTCCTTTCCCCGTGCCTTTTCTGAATATGTAGAAACTTACTAGAAACTATGAAACTGTGTTCTTTTTACTGAAAAAAATACAACTAATCCTTTTGTTCAACCCAATTTAGTTTCTGATTCTTGTACAGAGGATTTTAACCTTTAGTAATCTGGTAAAGCCTGTGGACCACTTCTCAGAATAGAACATACAGGATTCCAAAGAAAATACGTTATATTAAATTCCATTATCAAAATGTTAAAAAATTATTTGTAATATAATAATCTATGTGCTTCTTTATCTTTATGAAGCACATAGATAACATCATCTAGCACCAAGTAGAACAACTACCATCATTTTGAAGTGGTCATGAGCATAAACACAATTTCAGGGTATCTTCAACAATGCAATGTGATATGAAATATCTATGGCTTATTTTGGTGTTACATCACAAGAATTTCTAATAATAATCTAATAATCCTGTTTGTTACTTACCTTCATAAATGGAGGAGATGCTAAATTTCAGTTAGAAATTAGAGAAAATAAAGATACAATACTTTTTTTCATCCAAATTTACAGGGCCCAGGTAAAATCTGTGGTATCTAGTTCCATAAGATCAGGGGGATCATTAAATCATTTGCAGAAGGCACAAATTCTTAGGTAAATAGCATGCAGACCTTCATTTGGCCCTCACAGTATATAAAAAACAAATTAAATTAGATACTAAACTAATACAATTCACATAAAAAATTACATTTCTGGCATCCCTGGAAAAAAAAATATGGAGACCAAGCAACAATGGTTTAGCATCCCACCAAGGCAATATGGAAGCAGAATGAGAAGCAGCATCCCTTTTTTATATGGTGTGAACTCTCCAGTCTGGACAGCGGCTCTAAGGCTTGCCTCGCTTGTATGTTTCGTCTACCTGGTTCTGTAAGCATTAGCGTTTCCCACCTCTTATATATGGTGTTTTCCATTTCATAACCATTGACATCCCCATCTAATTCTCTGTTCTCTACTTCCAGAGTTGCCACACTAAGGCCCATGGGCAGTCACCTGGTTTTGTAAATAAAGTTTTATGGACCCACAGCCACATTCATCTATTTATGTATTGTCCATGGTTGCTTTTGCACTACAATGACAAAGCTGAGTAGATGCAATGGAGACCATACGGCCTGCAAAGCCTAAAATATTTACTATCTAGCCCTTTACTGAAAAAGTTTGCCAACTTTTCATCTAGTTGTTGGGAAAAATTACCAGTTAGAGCTCTAAGAAGTTTTATATTGGAGAGGTTTAAGGATAGTTAGGGGGAGCTAGCATCTTATATTTCCTTAATGGAGATGGAATCAAGCAGCTAAAGACCTTTTCCATTCACTGCATACTCTACAAACGTCTCCATTGAGCCACTGCCTGTACTTATGCAGCCAGAGCTATAATCTACAATTGCAAAAAAATTGGTTTCAAAGTCTGCTTTACCACATTCTAGGCACATGACCTTAATTAATGGTGATAGTCTATGATATATCTATAGCATACTAAGGACATAGTTTTGATTATACAAGTCACAAGAAATACTCATTGAAATAATGCTTACAATCATAGCAATAACAAAAAAATATTAATAGACCAATGGGGAAATGAAGTTAGAGCGAAAGAAAGAGAAACTCTGTAACTTGAGAGTGTGTATATGGAATATTGTTGTGGAAAAATGGTAGCTACTAAATGGCAAAGCAGGATGGCTTTTTAGAGCTTGGCTTTCTGCATCTTTTTTTATTGTCTACTCACCTTGGTCCTTCTTTTGAAATACCCAGCATTGGATAGAGCATATTTCAAATGCACCTGCCACCTTTACTGCTCTTCTCCAATCTCCAAGTATTTTGAGTGGGATGTAGGGAATCTTGTTTTACATCTCAACTTTTGTGGTCTAGGCAACATTAATTCTAACAAAGTTCAATGCAGAAGACACGTCTTTACAACAATCTTAATATATGTGACCTTTCTTATAGAATTGACTTCACTTTTCTTCCAAAAAATAAATACACACTTCTGTCATATAACTTGCATTTTCTTGAACATTTTGGACTGAGTTTCCCACACTTTTATGTGTACTTGTCATTTTCTTTTACAGGCATATTTGGGTTGTTATCCTCTTATTTACTACTTTTTCCACTGCAAGAATTTAGATAAGAAATTTCTCTTATCAAAAATAGTTATAATATTCCAAATATCATAATGTTATCATGAATATGAAGTGAATATTTTACGTTAAATCATTGGTGTTATGTATGGAATATTGCCATTGACTAAGTAATTATCTGACATTTTTACTATTCATTTTAACTTTTCTTTCGTCTCTGTAATACACTATAATTCTTCATTACCTGAATAAATCATATATTTGGAGTATAAAAAAAAAAATGGTAGCTACTTTGCAAAGCCAAAGCAATATGTTACAGTCTAAGGGATATGGGATTTAGAAGCAGTCAGAACTGAGTTCAAATCCAGGCCCTGACCCAGAAGTTATTTGGCAACTAGCTGGCCCCCTTTCAAAACCTCGGTCTCCTCATTGGTGAAATAGAAATTATACTGTCTCATTTGTGGTTGTTGAGAGGATTTAATAAGATAATGATTACAGGTAAAATGTGTTGAAGTATCTGGCTATATAATAGGCTCTCTAAATGGTGGTTATTAACAGTAATCATTGGAAGATATTTTCCCATAATTTATTTTGTGTTGCTTAGACTTTTTTTCCCAAAGAATATAGTGGCACTGAATGACAGGGTACCCTGTTCCCATATTTTACCAAGTTATTGAGACTATCTATGAAGAGAAGAGGAGCTGGAATTATAAAATAAAACTAATACAGAGAACAGGTTATGTAAAAGGAAGTCATTTGGTGAAACTTAGTGCATCTGTACCTGCAAAGAGGCAGGTGCACCATTACCTGATACCATTAAAATACGACTTTTCTGTCTCTTGCTTCTCTTTCAATCAAGAATAGTCAGCCACACTGGCAAAACCAGTGAACCTTTTGTGTATGTGTGCATGTGTGTGTGTGTGTGTGCATGCATGATGTTCATGAGCTCAAATGTGTGAAAGAGAAAAACAAGTGAAAAAACTTGGTGATAAACTCATTTTGAAGAATCAAAATTTATTTTCTACTGGTGACTTGTCTTAATCATCCCTCTTGAGGACTTGCAGTGCAAGGCAGTTGGTTATGTGATATGAATCCCTCTGGGCCTGAGTTTCCTCATGTATTTAGCAGGAAAATAACTACCTGTTTTATTTCACAAGAATATTATAAACATAAAATGAGATACAATGTAAACAACATGTTTTGCAGAGAACAATGACAAATAATGTATGTCTTGAGAAAAATAATAATGATGGATAAGGGTTTTGGTAATTTTGCAATATAGGGGATGATTTTTTTAAAAACTTACAAAATTTTGATTAATAAAGACTTAAGAATACTAGCGTTTCAAATATCTAAAAAGCTCCCTTGTAGAAGAGGAGTGGGTCATTCAAGAAGATAGAACATAAACCAAAGGATGAGGTGACATATTTCTGGTTAATACATAAAGGAACCCTTAGCTCCCTAATGAGTTTAGAATCTAAAGCAAGAAAGTTCTATATTTATTTCATACTCAGCATCTGTGATGGTTAATTTCATGTGTCAGCTTGGCTAGGTTGTGGTGTCCCATTGTTTGGTCAAGCAAAAACTGGTATGATTATGATTGTCAAGGAATTTAGTAAAAGGATTTGCATCTATAATCAGTTGATTGCATCTGCAGTCAACAAAGGAGATAGCCCAGAGCAAAATGGGAAGTCTCCTGATCCAATCAGTCTGAGTTCTTAAAAGCCAGAACTGAGGATTTCAGAAATCAACTTCAGTCAGCCAGTTTCCCCAGGAGAATTTGGACTCAACTTCAACATCACTTTTATTGGAGTTTCCAGCTTGCAGCAGGCCTTGTGGAAACTGGACTTGCCAGCCCACAAGTTCACATGATCCAATTTGTAAATAAAACTTTTAATATATATATATACATATATCTCCTGTGATTCTGTTTCTTTCAAGAACCCTGATGAACACAGCACCCCTTCCACTTTTATAACTACCTAAACTTTCAGTTAAATTTAAAAATGTGTTTCACATAGTTGTGTTTCATAAAATATTCACACTTAACTAAGCTCCTTGAGCATAGGGACTCTGCATTTAGTCCCTATTCACATTTTGTCTTACAGGATGAGAATGATCAACAAATATTTCTTAAGAAAAATATAAACTGAAAATGCCATTCAAATACAGTCAAATATAGTAATATGGCTAGTACAATTACTACTACTTCACATCTTTTCTTTTATTGGAATCCTGAGTAGAGAATTGCATTGACTTGATTTTCATTTCTTTGTTGCTAATGAAATGATGTTAATTTGTCCCTTGGATTGATTTTTTTCCCCTCCATATTAACTACTGTGAAGATTCTTTCTAAGGAAGTAGTGGGAGGGAAGGATTAATATTTCAAAATACTTTACCATGGACAGGGAATCAGTTTAGATTAAATTCCCTAAGAGCAGTTATTCAAACATGTATTTCATTCTTGGCACTAAAAGGGCCTTAGCTAATGCCCAATGACCTGTAAATCAGAACTAAGAGACTTCTCTATGCAAATTAAATTTATGTCCCATTCATCAATAAAAAAGAAAATGGGGGAAAGTGTGGGAGGGGGAGGAGGGTGGATATATGGGAATCCCCTATATTTTTTACGTAATCTAAAGCTTCTTTAAAAATGAAAAAAGTAAAAATTAAATTAAAAAAAAGAAAATGACAATGAAGATTAAATTCTCAGCAGGAACGCAAAGGATTCCTATACCTATTTGTAGGACATGTCAGCATGGCTAATTAATTTTTGAGATGGTGTGTTCTTTGAAAGAATTAATTGTGAGTATGCTTTGTAAATTGACTATTAAATGAGAAGGAGGGTATAAAGAGAGTCAAGGATGCTTAAAAAATCCATATCATAAAGTGAGAGACACTTTTTATGGCAATTTTGGTAATATTATAAATCCCACTACCCAAGGATTTCATAGTTCAGTTTATTTGTTTCTCCTCAAGTCTGTTTTCTTTTTGCAACTTAAAAGATAAAGATTCAAATCTTTACCCATGAAATCAGGGCTTTTTCCTTTAAAAGGTAAACAAAATATAGAAAAATGAAAAGAAAATTATTCCACTTTACATTGATAAGAATGCATTGCTGCAAAATGAAATAACTTTTCCACTCGTCAACTAACACAGCATCACATATTAACCCTCTGAATACTAATAAGAGAAAGTGGATGCAGATGACATACCCGTTTCCTTAGATTGCAAGTAAGAGTGAGATTCCTTGAGAAGGAGTTAGCAAAAGCTGTATAAAAGTCCAGTACTTTGAGCAAGGCTTCTCGCTTGATGATGTGCAGGTCACAATATGTCAGTGCCCGGACGTTGGCACAAGCATGAGCAAGGGTGGTTTCCTTCCAGAAGATGTCTCCAAACACATCACCTTTCCCTGGAAAACAGTGTAAGACTATGTTAAAGTATCTACCATGGTTCTTATCCTAATAACTATTGTTACTCAGTTTCATATAGGGTACTGATCTCCTACATAATTTAGAGTCTGAGGATATGACTCCATCTACACACATCTAACAATGTACCACACTTTTATATAACATGTAAAATAACATCACCCTGAATTCAGCTCTTGATAGAAATCGGGAGGGGCAGGAGTAAATGAAATCCAACAGAGTATCCAAAAACCTTATTTTGACAAGTAGTTCCATAATCCTCTGCCACCTTAACTTTTCCTATTGTGACAGAAGAAGCAAAGGTGACTTATTAGTCCCATCCTTTCCTCTGCTCCTTCTGATGGAGATGGCAATAAAGTGCAATATACAAGGATCTGCTTTCACAGCCTTTATAAATCTGGACCTTATCTGACATATATTAAACATACATTATTCAGGTACTGAGTCCTGTGCTCCAGGCAGACTGAAACCTGGCATAATCTAGTTCCCCAAGGATGCCCTTGCTCAATTTCCACCCAGCCAAACCTTATGCAGGGCTTCATGGTCCAGCCCAGAAGCTCTCTGTCCACAATTCTAAAGCCTAAGGAGTTGAGATGGGTTATCCCATAAACAGTTCCATATAGAGTGCTACCATAGTCAAATGTGGATGTCTTTTTAAATTTTAATAAATCATACAGAAACCACCTATTCCCTTCAGGGCACCATGGGTTGGTAATCTGAACTCAAGTTTTCACCATTCCAAATCAAGAATACTTAATTGCCCACATAAAGAGAATGAGGAAGAGTCAAAGGTTAAAACTGCCCAAAGACCTTTCTCATGAGGCAGTTCCACAAGAGCTCCTGGCTCTGAAGTGTTGTCACTTGGTTGACTACTGTGGGAGAGCGTTTTAAAGTAGAAAAGACACTGGGATAAAGTCAGGTGGGAAAAATCTTCCTAGAGGCACTCTGCCAGAGATTCATTCTCCACTCTAACCACAGCAATGAACAAATATCCACTCTTGGCATGTAGATTTAAGTCAGAACTGACAGGAGAAAGAAAAGAAAGAGAAAAAGAAAGAAGGAAGGGAAAGGGAGAGAGAAGGAGGGAAAGGGAGGGAGGAAGGAAGGAAGAAAAGAGAGAGAGGAAGGGACAAAGAAAGAAAGAAAGAGAGGGAAGGAAGAGAGAAAGAAAGAGAGATACACATATAAAGAATGATAGGGGGAGGGACTAAGGGAGGGAGAAAGGAAGGTAGACAGGCAGGCAGGCCACTTTTACCCTTCAGTTCAATCACACCAGAGAGAAAAGAGAATGTGAAATCAAAGAAATAAGAAACGGGGTGTGGGGGGGTGGCGGAGAGGATAAGCAAGTGAGATTACAGATTCTTTGCCCACATGGACAATCAGGAAACCCCTAGATAACCATGCGGCTTGGTATTCAACCATAAGAGGCACTCTGTGGTAGAGAGAGAAAATGTGCACAGTATTAAGGAGGTGGTTAAAACCAGTATGTGATCAGAATAAAATACCCATAATAGATACTGAATCTTGAGCAATTCATTTATTACCCAACCCTCCAAAAATTCCATTTAGTTAGTGATGTGTGTGAATGTCTCAACTGTC